>NQII01005258.1:104898-163644 GCA_002778355.1 Clitarchus hookeri | reverse complement strand
TGTACTGACTACACCTTCCAAAATACAGAATACAGCTATTTATTCTATAATTTAATGATTTTTCGAAAACGCTTTAGTTCAAATTAAGTTATTATGGTTGTTATACACCAGTATTTTCTTTTATATTGATCGTGTA
Organism: Clitarchus hookeri; assembly: GCA_002778355.1. Lineage (NCBI taxonomy): Eukaryota > Metazoa > Arthropoda > Insecta > Phasmatodea > Phasmatidae > Clitarchus > Clitarchus hookeri. The sequence continues at coordinate 163,508 of NQII01005258.1, read as the reverse complement.
TGTTAGTTGTGTCTCATATTTTATTTGTGAATATAAGCTTGAAATTGTTTTTAATAAGTGTTTCAGTTCTATCCTTCAATTTTATATACTATAAAATTAATATTATTGAAAATTAATTTGTATTCAAAATGCAAGCAGTGATATTGCCCAGAAAATGTAGGTAAGCAAACAAAGGAAATAACATGCAAGCTAATGACGTCAGACAAACTTCTGCCAACATAAGAGTGTGAAAATTTGTATTTTATTTTGTGGTCTGATGTTTGGTCTTCCACAGATCCTATTTCGGTAAGAGAAGAGTAACGTAATGTTCTATATTAACTGCGTTTTATTGCTCATTGGTAATGGTGAGGCTAGCATTCCGGTAAGGCCGCGCTTGCTTCAGAATACAGAGCGTTTCAGTTCGTTGTGGGAAGACACTGAAAGCACACATTGGGGTTTTATTGTATAATAAACTGAGGTGTAAGCTACACTTAAGTGCCAAAAAAACTGGTAGGCCTGCCTTATATCGTGTAGGGCCCCCGAGCACGCAGAAGTGCCGCAAGACGACGTGGCATGGACTCGACTAATGTCTGAAGGTAAGCAGAAGGCAATTCACACCATGAATGCTGCAGGGCAGTCCACAAATACAATCTGTGCCAATTTGAGAAAGGGTTGCACGCCTGTCACGTTTAATGATTCTCTTCAGTCGTCGTTTGTTTCGTTCGTTCACGATCTTTTTCCGGCCGTAGCGATGTCGAAGATGTGATGTTTTAGCGGATTCCCGATATTCACGGTACACTCCTGAAATGGTCGTACGCGAACATCCAAATGTTATCGCTACCTCGGAGATGCTATGTCCCATCTCTCGTGCGCCGACTATAACACCACGTTCAAACTCACTTAAATCTTGATAACCTGCCATTGTAGCAGCAGTAACCGATTTAGCTGCCGACCGCATCGCGTTACTCTGATTGGTTCCATATCTCTGTTAGTTGCATACGCACGCCTATACTAGTTTTTTTAGCTCTTCAGTGTAGATGTGTGTTACGTTGTTCGAGATAAACAAAAGTACTCGTCCGAGGATATCGTGACAGGATTCAGCCTTCACACTGAGAGAAAAGTTTGTTTGGGCAAATACTTCACTGGTTTTCATACGGCTAAACAAAATTAAGCTCTCTACTTAAACAAATATTGGTTGTCATGCTTATTTTTCTGGCTCAACAAGAAGGTTTCGTTAGTCAAAGTGTATATTTCGTTGACTAAACAAAATCATTTTAGTTGCATTTCAGAATTTTTTTCAACAAAATATTTGGTTGTGTCAAGTACTTCTCAGTTTGGCCTTATAAAAATAAGTATTTTGTTGGATATAACAAATATTTCTTTCACTTGCTGGACACGGCAATCTCGTGAACCTTGAGAAAGACTTTACCAATGTGCAAACCTTACTTAATGTTATAAACTATTAACGGTGAAGTGAGCACTTTTAAAGCCCTCTCCTTTGGAATGATAGTCAGTAATTATATTTTATTTTATACTTAGACGTTAACTTTCCAAAGCGGTGGAAAACACCCACTGTGTGTATTACTTACGTGGGAATATTAATTTTAAAAGGTGGTTAAAGGATTAAAAATGGCTAAAATGTAAAATAACATGGGAATAAAAATTTTTTCATTTACCGTGTACAGCCTATAATAGTATACTTTAGAAATTCACACCCTAAAACTTTCCTGCTTCTAATTTCATGTCTGTTTGACGTCATTTATTACCTAAATGATGGTGGAAATAAAAATGAAAAGTATTTCGAAAATACCCTCATCGCTGCAACACATAATTTGATGACTCCAAGAAAAAATGATTCAGTCAGTTACTGTGGTTTGAGGGTTAAATCATAACGTCAATAATTTAAGAAGATACCGTTTTGGAAATTTGCATGTATTAAGTTTCGTTGCTAGTATAAAGTATAACGTAAACAAATTAAATGTGATATTACTTATAACTTTTCTTTTTGGTACATAAAGATTACTTGACTGTAAACAAAGTCAGTTAAAAAAACTTTTTATTTGCTGTAAAGGAATTTATTATTCCTATACAAAAGGGCACTGAAAAAATGTTAATAACAGAAAACCCAAGGTTCTTTATCCTTCCATTTAGATTAAGGCGAGATTGCGGTGATGAATTAAAAAAATTTCAAAGAAGATATATCTCTGCTGTAACGAAAAGGTAAATGCGTTATTAAAAGAACGATGATTTAATATTTTTTTTGTAATGAGATACCTTTAACTATGGAGACATTTTTGTTGCTAAAATTATTTTGATGTATCTCATGTTCTGCGTCTAAACATTATTCAAGACGTTTGTAGCTACGTTAATTTGATTTTTAGAGAGGCCGAAGAAAATGCATAAAATTTGCATACATTCGTCATTTCTCCTTTTACTCCGTAAATTATTTGACCTACTTCAATAAAAAATAATAAAACTTCTCCTAGCTTCCAATACTCCCTGCGCGTGAAAGAATTTAGTTTTCCTCTTTGGCTTTTGTGAATGCGTGAAACAACTCATTTGACTCAGCCAAAGANCTGCGCGTGAAAGAATTTAGTTTTCCTCTTTGGCTTTTGTGAATGCGTGAAACAACTCATTTGACTCAGCCAAAGATAATTTCCTCTTGGCATGGAATGTTTGCTAATACTTACTCAAAGCGACGTTCTGTACGGCCGGAAACACTTAACAACTGTCACTTCTGAAAGTCGCGGCGAACACAGTCTTCACCAAGATACAGCTGTATGTGTTTTACGTGGTAAGACAGGTAACAAATACTCGCACGTAAATAAGATGATTACAAATAGCCCAGTCGCCAGGTCGGAAAAAGACAATCTGCCTAGAAAGTATTCGGAACTTAATGAAATTCTGCCACGTCATTCAGGGGTACTATGGGGTGCTAAATCAGAGTTTTCGACCTCGAGGNGTCCACCCTTTCCCGGCCTTTTTTTTATGGGTTTTCGTCTATAACTGAAAAACTCTGAGCCCTACGAACTTTTAATTTTAATTTTTGGAAAGAACATTAAATTTACTAAGAATTTAAATTGTCAACAATGTTTTTTCACCCACTTATTACCGAGAGACAGACGCTCATATTCTGGGGATGTTTCTCAAAATGACATTTTCAGCCACCCATTGTGCATAGTAGAAGATAATGCAATAGTAAAGATAAGAATTCAAGTTTATATAATAATAAACATACATACTATGAAGAGCCTTTAAAATTTTCACCTTCCCCCCTCCGATCGGCCCTCTATTCCCCTACTCTGACCCCCCTCCCCCGATATAAATGTGTAACAAAATAAGATTGGTTAGGTAGAGAGAACAAAATTGCTTACAAATTCTTATGCTTACAAAATTATATACATAATTAACACAATTAAGTTCGCTTTGCTTTTTTTCGTTCTACTGGCATAGTGTCATCTACGTTATCGTCATCTACGTTATCGTCATCTACGTTATCGTCTTCTTCGTTAATTACGTTTTCTTCTGGGACAATGCTTTCTGGAGGAGATTTTTTAGATCTAGAATATCTAGATCATCGCATTCGTCGTCTGTGTCTTCTTCATTGATGTTAAGTTCTGGAGAGTTTTCACAAGCAGTGCCAACGCAGTGCTTGCATATAGTAGAGCACCGAAGTCCTGCCATTTTGCAGCTGCAGCCTCCTGTCGCCCGTCCAGTTGCCAACTTGCAGCTAACGGCATGGAGTAGCTTCTCTGAAGCAGTGCCCATAGTTGTCGTGATCGGTACCATACCTGCAAACAGAATCACTCACTATAAAACATTATTTTCAAAGAGCACAATGAATGAAGGAATAAGGATATCGCCTTACAGTTCTTTTTTATTGTTGGACAGAGGGACTTCCAACTCTTGTGGTTATATCATCCCAAAATCGAAAGGTGACAGGCAAGGTGAAAGCCAGCAGATCCTGGAACAATACAAGTAATTTTTCAGAAATATTTGCCACGGGCTCGAATTGAACATTATAATATCATTTGAACGTGAACACTAACCTCGTTTGGTCAATCTCCATCCCCAAGCAGATCGCAACTTCTTAGACCCTCCTTGATTTCCCATCCACGTCTGGACTTGCAGGTATGTCCTGAAGGAATGGTATTTGGCGGCATCTCTTGTTGGAGGAAGTCTGGCAACTTCACATTTTGGCTTTGCCACTACGGTTGAAAATACGCTGTACCGGAGTTCCTCCAAGTTGTCAATATCGATGGTCCCTCCGTACAATTTCACAAGGAATTTCTCTCCAATTTCGGTGATTTGGCTGTGAGATGCCTCGGGATCTTTGAATACATCCAACATATCCGAAAGTCAAGGGTTCTTGTTGAATAATTCCAGCACTTTCTTTTTTCCAATTTCAAAGGGCGCAGAACTGGTGTCGCACCCTCTTATTGCATGAAGGAATAGAATATCTTGTGCTTCATACTTGAACAAATTGGATGCATATAGAACAGTGGCGGATTTACCTTTGCCAGTATTTTGGAAATATACGTTATGTTTAGAAGTACCTCTTAAGGCAGTGAGAAGAACAAGGTGATTTATGTCTTCACCTGTTATGGTGTTACTGTCAAAGTTATTTGCTTCTAAAAGAGCTCTCTCGACAATCGCGACATCAGCATCTTCTATTGCCTGCTTTGCTTGGATCCCATTAGCTTGCATTTCAGTCATCAGCAAGGTGATAAATATCTTCTTTTTGGTGTCGTTAGAGAGGAATTTTGCCTGAGAAATTGTACTAATGGATGTTGTCTTTGAAAACAAAAATTTTGTAAAGGAATGCAACAATGACCGCCGATGGCATTCTGCTGCTTTGGGGCTTTGGTAGTTTATTCCAACAAGATATCCATCAAAAACTACAATGGCATTGCTCCCAAAGTGCCTTTGCACATAGTTCACATAGTTTTGGAAGGCCACCTGGAATGTGGTTTCATTCCTGCACTCCTTCAAGCAAACTTTAATGTTCGTGCTTTCCTCGTTTAACAGGAGATGCAAGAAGCGTAGCAATTCCTCTCCGTTTCGCAACAGATACTTAATGGTCTGCCCAACATCCCACACAAATAAAACACTGATCTGTCTCTGTATTTGAGGTTGAAGTAGACGCCATATCAACTGATGAGACAAACACCGAAAGACTCTGGAACAGAAGGAAAAAAAAAATTATCATACCAACCTACTTGATGTGATAGACCAGAACCATCCCATTGACATGTGGCAATGTACTTGGCATGCAGGTTGCATTGCCACGTTGGATTGCCAAGGAAATCCTTTGGAAAAGGAAGTCCATGACGGCCTTGTTGCCAGTGAGATGAATCAAGCCATCTTGGTCATACTTGGTCAACCACAAACATAATAGATAACTAAAAGTTTTCGAAATTCCTAGTAACAGTTCTGCTTGACTCTCAATTAGAATAAACTGCAATTTATTATAACGTTAGGCACTTCATCGATGAGAAGGGGGTGGGAGGGTTGAAAATTTAAGATGATATGGTATAATTATCTATTATTTTAAAAATAATTATCTTGGAAAAATCAAGTTCTGACCAAAATCTTTAATTTTTCTGCTTACTTTTAGAATGGGTGGCTCAAAATGTCATTTTGAGAAACATCCCCTGACATTAAGCATCTGTCTCTTGGTTACTAATGGGTCAAAAAACATTGTTGACAATTAAAAACCCCAGAGTACCCCTGAATGACGTGTAAAAATTACATTAAGTTCCGAATACTTTCAAGGTAAAAGTACCTGGCGACTGAACTAAAACTTGTTTCAGGCTAACAGTGTACTGTTTTAAGTGTTTTTACATATACCTGTTCGCGTATCTGAAACGAGGTTAGGTTCACTATTACGATGCACTATCGTATTAGCACGTTAATATTACAAAGTCTTTTTTCTGATTTTACGATATCAGGAAACCAGTGTAATTATAAAAGGCAGCAGATAGCCACAAAGGTGCCATTACATACATTTACGTCATCGAAACACAAAGAAAATGTTAACCTTGACGTGCCACGAGTGCTGTCTGATACATATCCTAGCCTGAACCTTTGGATCTCCCTTTGTGTACTTTCCGTAATCGACACGCACCGAACATGCACGCTCGTCGCGCAACAGGGGTGGAGTACCCCCTCCATGCGGCTTGCTCCAACCACTTCTCGCTAGCCAGGTCTCTTCAGGTTATTTATTTCTATGCACGGCCTCCAGTTAGGGCAGTTCGTATGCCGTTCTGGCGGGAGCATCTTCTGTAACTCTCGCTACCTCGCCGCGCTTGCCGTACCGCTTGCCTTCATTAGTACCACTTCTACTGTGTACCATATAAGAAGGCCACATTCTTGACTGTTGACAATCGCCGCGCTTTTCGTTTATGTATCCATTCGCTATCAACTGGTGTGTCAAGTATAGGCTTTGATGCTGCGAGTCAGCGCGTCTAGGAGGTGCTGCTACGTGTGGCAATTGGTGAACTGCTTGGGTGGCGCTGCATTCGTTAATGTAGCTTGGTGGACGTGTGTAGGGTCGTCCGTAAACGCTGTACACGAAATAAATGTTTCTTTAAAAATTGTACAGAGCTCGCGGGAAAATAAAACCATTTGTATATGCGCGTAAATATGCTATTTTAAACAACAAGATATTAATATGTTTCTCGGTTAATTCGGGATATGGATAACAGATAACATGTAAGTGCATGTTGTAACAAATGGCTCGCCTGTAACTCACAAGATGGCAGCACATAATTGGAGAGTCTGGCGTTTTTCAATTTTTTCGTTACATTTGGATACCGGTCGTTTTATTGTTCATCTCATTTTGAACACCTATACATTACTATTTTATAATGAAGTTTCGTTTCTAAAACTAAAAGCTGCTGTTTTATGACCACATAAAATAAAATGTGTTAATTCATATACAAACGTTTTCTTATCCGCGTATTTTCTGCTTGTCTGATGTGCATCGACACTGTTCTCAGAATAGCGAACGTAATATTTACTTTTGTTCGTTCGTGCATCAGCTGACACAGGATTTGGTAAATTGCACGTGGTTTGTTTTGAATTCATTAAGTGCCACTCACTGACTGTCAGAATGTGGCCTTCTTATTTGAAATTAACTTATAGACGTAGTGTATAACCTAACTATTCTCAGAACTTGTGCTTCTCAACACACTGGGCAGAAGCTATTTTCGCGGAGCCTTCTCCTTGCTTCACGTGTTGGCCAAGTGCCTCCTCCGCGCCGGGTAAAGAGGTACCGGGGTCTCTCTCGCCCTGAACTTCGTTCAATAACTCAGCCTTCCTGCGGCAAACCGCTTGGCAAACTTGGTCCCTCGTCCATCAGGTGTTATGGGGCACATATCCGGTATATATGTATTGTAAATTTCTTCTGACAGAATAAAACATATATGTATTTACCAGTTAAACTCATTTTGATCCGATCATTCTCTTTTGCTTTCACCACCCTTACCCACTTTGCCTTCAAAAGAACCCACTGAAGGGTGCTCTCACCTCTTGTCAAGGTTCGGTGTCTATTTCCTAGCTGGTAACGCCGCTCTTCCAGCCCCACTGTGATACGGAGAGAGAACCTCTCTTCTGAGTCTCCTGAGGCTTGACGAGAACAAACACGTTGAGACATTACGACTCTCAGGCTACAAGCTGTTCACGTCGCTTACTGAGAGCCCTGGGGTCCTTATGTGGGGATCGCTGCGAACCCAGAAGGGCAACTGAGGCCTGTAGCTAGTGACATTGCTCACTCAACATCTCGCCGAGGGTAATCAGGGGTGCTCTCTCCGCAAATCACTTTAGGCCCGAGCACCATACCACGTGAGGCCTATGCTCCTAAGCCGATCGATCGACATGACTCTGGCAATGGTTTACCTCAAGGCACCGGTCCCAGTAAGACTAGAATTATTCCTGAAGTCCCCCACCCTGCCACGTATATTCAAACCATATTTACGGTCGTGCCTGCACCTTGGACACCTACTGAATCCATTAAATCTTAATTCGCATTCATTCTTTAATTTCATTCTCTGAATTTAATGAAAAAAACATTACTAACTGTGCATAACTGTGCACAGGCAGCTATTTTTAAATGCCAAATAACCGGGCGGGCCGTAAAAGTTCAACCGCGTCAGCCCCCTTAACATATCCTCGTGAAGGAGACTCCATTTCCCTGGTCTGTAGAGGGATAATCGGCCTGTACCCATTTCTTTATTATTTCATGTTTAGTGTATTAGGCTTAAACCTTATTCTTTATCTCCATGCACACTGGCATCACGTTCATATGTGCAGTGTGGAGTAAGGCTGTTCTGCACAGGTTGTCCTTGTACCCACTCACAACTAACACACAATGCAGATAATACTACCGTGCGTCGTTCGGGTCGGGTGTCGATCTTGGGCTCCGGAGATGCACGATGGACGACTGGAGTAATATCTCAGCTGTTGGCGTTATGCGACGCTCATATATATGTCGCAAGTTAACACGCTACTGATACCTTCAGAATTTAGAGTTAATTATGCTTACAATTATTTTTGTTTAGCAAGGGAACACTTGTCGTCTTGGCGTCTTAAGTCTCTGCTCTACTGTTACACGTTAAACTAAATTTTTTCAGTATGATTTAATGCTATCATTAAATATGTAAATATTAATATAGGTTGTTTAAGGCAAAGTATGCATTTTTAAGGCCATAGTTACATTTCATATCAGCCATCTTTTAATACTTCAACCTCATTGTTAATAAATATTGCAATTTAAGAAATCAATAGAGAATGTACCAAGTTAACGTCCTATGTAAAACAAAAACATATTTTTTGCCTATTAGTCCAAACGAGAGAGCTTCAAAAATGCTCACTTTACCGTGAATAGCTTTTACTTTACAACACAAACTTGGTGAAGTTGCTAGTCATTATAATTTTTGTTTAAAACAACAATAGGATACAGACCATGTAATCGAGGGAAATGTTTGCCATATGTTAATTTTTATTATGCCTATATACGCGTTTGGCAAACACGGTCACAATTTCATAGAGCTTACGACCATGCTACTGAAAATACTACTCANGTGCCTATATACGCGTTTGGCAAACACGGTCACAATTTCATAGAGCTTACGACCATGCTACTGAAAATACTACTCATTAGGCAAAGCAGCCAATTTTCTTCTTATCAATTTCTTCTTTACTTTGCAAAGCAACATCAATTCCGAGCACATTAGAAGACATAAAATTTATTATCAGTGTTCCACATTCAAAATAATCCATTCAAAGATTTATGTACTGCAAATAAAACCATATCTGTTCTACTGTTTTGTTTAGAGCAGCACAATNAAATAATCCATTCAAAGATTTATGTACTGCAAATAAAACCATATCTGTTCTACTGTTTTGTTTAGAGCAGCACAATATAGGTTTAATTGAAAGAGAAGATTACATAAACATATATTTGCTGTTAATGAATGTTTTTTTTGTACATTTTTGGTTAAGGGAGTATTGTCTTTCTTTTTAGCAATTAAATAAACCTATTTCATCTGCTCTTGTACATAGTAAATATATATTTCTTTGTACCACAGGTAACATTTAAGCTATATTAAATGTTTTCTGTTGTACATTTGAAGTTTTCAGACGTTACTGTTTTCCCAACACTATCATTCATATACCAATAAGTATATTCTGTGTTTACTAAACTGCAGCTGAGCAAATGTACAGTCCTACTGCAGATGTTTAATGTCGTTCTGTAGTGCAGTGTTCTCCAAATCACTAAACTCAATTCTTCTCAATAGGTGACGTTATATTCTGGCCCATCTTACTACCCTAATTAACAGACATTTCCAACCTCTTATTAAAAATAATACGGTTGTTATTCAGAGCACTAATTTTCTTTATAGTGTAACTGAGATTACCACAAAAACTTCTACTCAACTATTACAACGACAATGCTATGACATTTAAGTCATTAGTATATAGATAAAACCAAATTGTGTTTTTGGCAAGCCTACTTTACGAATACACATATTTAAAGAAATGTTCCTATGTGACAACAAATCATGTGTTCCAGCAAATAAAGTTTTTTATAGTGCATAATCTCAGTGACTGCCTTCTCATATCAGACATGTTGCTTTTTAGTTTTATGCAAATCTGAATCACGGTCCGGAGTATATATTATTTTCAGTAATAATATTTTTGACATTTCAGCTAAGTTTAATGTTTCTCGCCACATGAAAGAAATACCATTACCATGCATTTAATTACTATTAGATATTGGGCTCCTGGGAAAATGCGAAACAATAGGAAATATAAATATAACTAATATGATACTTCTTAATGAAATGCGCTTGATCCATAAATAATCCAATTTTACGTAACACTAAATAGTCATTCCACTTTGAAAAATATGTTAAAATAAGGCAGTTCTTTTTCTTATTTCTCTGCTGGTATTAAATGCAGAATTATTGGTGAATACTAACGTTAAATAAATGGAGTTTGAGGAAACGGTTATTATTAAAGTTAACTGCGGTAATATACATACTGGTTTGCTAAAAAAACATTTCATTAAACGAACTACAACTATACCACCATGAAGACGACAGCCTTTGCACTCAACAAATACACACAGGTTAAACGTCTAATGTGGCGTAAATACCGCTGTATTCATGAATTTATTTCTCGATGCTTCCCTTAGAATAAGAGGATGACACGCGATAATTGTTAAGTCACTTCTTAAGCTCGAGCGATCTCTTCAAAATGTTGACTTTGTGGATGAAGGAAACAGAGCTTTAAGAGATTTTCTGAAGAAGGTGTCACTTGAGTTGTGCTGCTATCATAATACGTGCATTCTCACTAGGCATATGAAAATACATTTATTAATATGAAACTACATAACTGGCTTTTCGATATTCATCAACCAAAGAAAGAAATTAATCAATTTATGATATAAAATTATTTGGTAAGTTACTGATAAACTTTAGGTGAATTTCAGTTTTTCGCCGCATCTCTCGTCCAATTTAAAACGTCACTTCTAGGGAATTTTTTACATATACAATTTACTTCATGTGCTGAACATCACAGTCAATTGCAAATGCATGTACGTTTCGACACTCTTTTTATCGGCTTATCTTTCAATTATTCCCCGGTAAGTAGCCATTAACACATTCCAAAGTTCGTCTTTCACTTACTTGCTGCAATTTTCTTTCGTACATACGTAATGCCTTTAATCACAAATTAAATACACTGTCGAAATAATTGCACCCTTATATCTGGCATTAATTTTGCGATTGAGTGTGTACTTAGAATTAAATGTATGCAACACGTTGTTCACTGGCGAAAATATGCTTTAGGTTTTCTGTTATATTTTTTACTGGCTGACCTACTCGGTCTTTACCGAATATTATTTTACTAGTTAAATTTTTTTGGTATAGTGGGAGGAATGGCATGTTGAACGAAATAGTGAAATGGAGCCTGTCTTTGCCTACTTAATATTGTAAGTTGAAAGCTGAAGGATATCTTGATAAATTATGTCTAGTTCGGTTGAACGTTGTAGAAGTATTTAAGAAACAATTTGCATAAGTAAAAACTGTAACATTTATTTGTATGAATTTTCTGGTATTTTACTTGACTCACTAATTGCACAAATTGTTTGTCACTTGGAAGGAGTCTTAGGAAGTTATTCGTAACTGCAATCTGTCGAAAGTGACGGTTATCACTACGCTGAAGCATTAAGATACAATTGTTCTTTATCAGTGAACTTTGGCAATGACCGAGTAAGCCGGTCATTACAATGCCCTACAGAACGAAACATTAACTTCAACTGACAAACATTTGCCCGTGTAAGCTAGTTTAATGTGAACTGTCTGCATATGAGAAAGCATTGTGAAAATATATTTCGGTGCAGAATATACCACCTGCATTAAATATACTGCGTAAAACTGTGAATGTGTGCATGAAGTGCCGTAATTGACTAGCATTCTGGATGCATTAGTTCAGCTTCCAATTGAATGTGCTAGGGCAGGGGTCGGCAAACTTTTCAGCTCAAAGAGCCAAAAACAACAAAAAAGACAACAATAATTATTGAAGAGACAAAACTTTTTATTCTGTGTAAATATACTTTTTTTGAATAATTAAGTAGGTAGATAATAAAATAATTACAAACAGAAGGTTAGTAGGTAGGTAAACAAAAGGTTACAACTTAAAAACCAATTCATAATATTATTATTCATTTATATAGGTAGCTTTTTGAAGAACAAATTAAATAAGAGATCATGAAAAAATCAATGAGAACGATGACCTAGCGGTTTTTTAGATAGTTTTGGTAGGTCTGGCACGTAACTAGTAGTTTTTAGTTTAAGACTCGACTCTTGATTTTGATTCGTCAGTCTGCTCCTTAGCTTGTTTATTATTAAATTCATGCATGAGAAAACTTGTTCGCATGAATGTTTTGATCCAAAGATCGTTAGAACTCCTAAAGCCATTATTTTTTATTGGTCATATCATTCTGGAAGTCTATTTCCGGTGTCAAAAAATATTGCTTCAGGCTTAGGCATTTCTATTAAAGCTGTCAACTTGTGTTGCGATATCAAATTGTATTTCTGCCTTTCTAGATCTTCTAAGCTACTACTGAGATTTGTGAATTTACAACTCCATATGTGTTTACTTCTTAAATATAACATTTGGCTTTGAGATGTAGAAGCGTCAATGTCAAACGGAGCAAAGTTTGGTCCATTGCTATTGCCCTTGAGAGGGTTCATGAAGAAAGCTTAATTTGGCTTATTTACTTTGAACTGTTCAAACCGTTCAGCAAATCCATCCTTCATTGCTTTGATCGCAGTAATGAAGTAATTCGTGTCGATAGGAGCTTTGTTTTCTTCCCGATACTTTTTCAGGTTTTCTTAATGTAGTTATGTTTCCATATCCATATCTTCAGCCAGCAAAAGCAATTTTTTTTTCAAAGTAAGCTACTTCTTCCAGTAATGTGAATGCAGTGTTTCCTTTTCCTTGAAGCTTAAGGTTTAGTTCATTTAATTGAATTGTAAGATCCGTCATAAAATAAAACTCTTGGAGTCATTTGTCTTCTTCTAGTTCAGGATGATGAATGCCTTTTTCATTAAGGAATAATTTAATTTCATTGAGGCATAAAGCAAAACTATTCAAAACATTCCCACGTGAAAGACACCAAACTTTATTGTGCATAAGTAGGTCTGAATACTGGTTATCCATTTCATTCAGAAATTCTTTAAACTGAAGATGATAGAGTGCCTTAGCCAAGATGCTGTGGGTAAACTTTATTACCAAGTTCATGACGTCAACTATTTCTTTTGGAAAAGCTTGTGCACAAAGCGCTTCCTGATATAGTTTACAGTGAAACGAAAGGATTTCACGGTCTATTTTTCTCTTCATAATTTAAATAAATTCTTTGTTTATCCCCGTCATGCTTTTAGCTCCATCAGTTGCGATGGAAACAATTTTATTAGAATTGATTCCATTGTCTTCCAGACACTTTTGTACAGCATTAGCAATATCTTCCCCACGGGTTTGCCCCATAAGTGGCAGCAATAGTAACAGTTCTTCCTTAGGGCCTTGAGATGAAACATACTTCACAAAAAGTGCAACTTGTGCTGCATCTTTTACGTTCCAAGACTCATCTACAGCAATTGATAACGCAGGAGTCAGTTTGATGACCTCTATTTGCTGTTGGGTCACATCTAAGGCCAATTTGACGGTCCGGTCTTGTACTGTTTAAGCTGACAGTGGGATGTCCTTAATTATTTTTTATATATCTGATTTATTTTTTAAATCACGAAATATATATTCTGACGCTTCAATAAAACAATCCTCAATATAATCACCGTCTGTAAACGGCTTTCCTNGTAGCCATTAACACATTCCAAAGTTCGTCTTTCACTTACTTGCTGCAATTTTCTTTCGTACATACGTAATGCCTTTCATCACAAATTAAATACACTGTCGAAATAATTGCACCCTTATATCTGGCATTAATTTTGCGATCGAGTGTGTACTTAGAATTTAATGTATGCAACACGTTGTTCACTGGCGAAAATATGCTTTAGGTTTTCTGTTATATTTTTTACTGGCTGACCTACTCGGTCTTTACCGGATATAATTTTACCAGTTAAATTTTTTTGGTATAGTGGGAGGAATAGCATGTTGAACGCAATAGTGAAATGGAGCCTGTCTTGGCCTACTTAATATTGTAAGTTGAAAGCTGAAGGATATCTTGATAAATTATGTCCAGTTCGGTTGAACGTTGTAGAAGTATTTAAGAAACAATTTGCATAAGTAAAAACTGTAACATTTATAAGTATGAATTTTCTGGTATTTTACTTGACTCACTAATTGCACAACTTGTTTGTCACTTGGATGGAGTCTTAGGAAGTTTTTCGTAACTGCAATCTGTCGAAAGTGACGGTTATCAGTACGCTGAAGCATTAAGATACAATTGTTCTATATCAGTGAACTTTGGCAATGACCGAGTAAGCCGGTCATTACAATGCCCTACAGAACGAAACATTAACTTCAACTGACAAACATTTGCCCGTGTAAGCTAGTTTAATGTGAACTGTCTGCATATGAGAAAGCATTGTGAAAATATATTTCGGTGCAGAATATACCACCTGCATTAAATATACTGCGTAAAACTGTGAATGTGTGCATGAAGTGCCGTAATTGACTAGCATTCTGGATGCATTAGTTCAGCTTCCAATTGAATGTGCTAGGGCAGGGGTCGGCAAACTTTTCAGCTCAAAGAGCCAAATACAACAAAAAAGACAACAATAATTATTGAAGAGACAAAACTTTTTATTCTATGTAAATATACTTTTTTTGAATAATTAAGTAGGTAAATAATAAAATAATTACAAACAGAGGGTTAGTAGGTAGGTAATAAAATAATTACAAACAAAAGATTATAACTTAAAAAACCAATTCATAATATTATTATTAATTTATATAGGTAGCTTTTTGAAGAACAAATTAAATAACAGATCATGAAAAAATCAATGAGAACGATGACCTTGCGTTTCTTTAGATAGTTTTGGTAGGTCTGGCACGTAACTAGTAGTTTTTAGTTTAAGACTCGACTCTAGATTTTGATTCGCCAGTCTGCTTCTTAGCATGTTTATTATTAAATTCATTCATTAGAAAACTTGTTCGCATTAATGTTTTGATCCCAAAATCGTTAGAACTCCTAAAGCCAATTATTTTAATTGGTCATATCATTCTGGAAGTCCATGTCCGGTGTCAAAAATTATTGCTTCATGCTTTAGCATTTCTATTAAAGCTGTCAACTTGTGTTGCAATATCAAATTGTATTTCTGCCTTTCTAGCTCTTCTAAGCTACTACTGAGATTTGTGAATTGAAAACTCCATATGTGTTTACTTCTTAAATATAACATTTGGCTTTGAGATGTAGAAGCGTCAATGTCAAACGGAGCAAAGTTTGGTCCATTGCTATTGCCCTTGAGAGGGTTCATGAAGAAAGCTTAATTTGGCTTATTTACTTTTAACTGTTCAAACCGTTCAGCAAATCCATCCTTCATTGCTTTGATCGCAGCAATGAAGTAATTCGTGTCGATAGGAGCTTTGTTTTCTTCCCGATACTTTTTCAGTTTTTTTTAATGTAGTTATGTTTCCATCTCCATATCTTCAGCCAGCAAAAGCAATTTTTTTTCAAAGTAAGCTACTTCTTCCAGTAATGTGAATGCAGTGTTTCCTTTTCCTTGAAGCTTAAGGTTTAGTTCATTTAATTGAATTGTAAGATCCGTCATAAAATAAAACTGTTGGAGTCATTTGTCTTCTTCTAGTTCAGGGTGATGAATGCCTTTTCCATTAAGGAATAATTTAATTTCATTGAGGCATAAAGCAAAACTATTCAAAACATTCCCACGTGAAATACATCACACTTTATTGTGCATAAGTAGGTCTGAATACTGGTTATCCATTTCATTCAGAAATTCTTTAAACTGAAGATGATAGAGTGCCTTAGCCAAGATGCTGTGGGTAAACTTTATTACCAAGTTCATGACGTCAACTATTTCTTTTGGAAAAGCTTGTGCACAAAGCGCTTCCTGATATAGTTTACAGTGAAACGAAAGGATTTCACGGTCTATTTTTCTCTTCATAATTTAAATAAATTCTTTGTTTATCCCCGTCATGCGATGGAAACAATTTTATTAGAATTGATTCCATTGTCTTCCAGACACTTTTGTACAGCATTAGCAATATCTTCCCCACGAGTTTGCCCCATAAGTGACAGGAATCATAACAGTTCTTCCTTAGGGCCTTGAGATGAAACATACTTCACAAAAAGTGCAACTTGTGCTGCATCTTTTACGTCGCAAGACTCATCTACAGCAATTGATAATGCAGGAGTCAGTCTGATGTCCTCTAATTGCTAAGGCCATTTTGATGGTCCGGTCTTGTACTGTTTAAGTTGACAGTGGGATGTACTTAATTATTTTTTATATATCTGATTTATTTTTAAAATCACGAAATATATATTCTGACGCTTCAATAAAACAATCCTCAATATAATCACTGTCTGTAAACGGCTTTCCTNAAAATCACGAAATATATATTCTGACGCTTCAATAAAACAATCCTCAATATAATCACTGTCTGTAAACGGCTTTCCTCTTTTAGCTATTTCTAGCGAAATTTTAAAGCTCGCCATATTCAAGGAATTGGTGGATTGTGTCCAATTACGTAACATGGAACTTGACTGCTGAGTCTTTTTTGGAAGTTCTTCAACAGCTTTTTTTCGTGCGTCACCGACAGGATATTTTCTTGCAAAAGAATCATGTCTAGTTGTAAAATGTCTCTCCTAATTTAAGTTTTTATTATGGGCCAGTTTTTCTTGACAGATGAGGCAGGTCGGAAGGCCACTCTGACTACGAATAAAAGCATACGAAACCGTCCAATCACGAAGGAATTCTCGATTTTCATCTTCTGTTTTTATTTTCTATTTAAATGAAGCCAAGCCAATGACTGACTTTGAAAGCCTTAAATAATCCACTTTTATCAGTCATATAAGTCAAGATTGCACTTATTAAAACACCAGCCTAGGAAATTTTACCCAAATTTCTAAGATAAATTATCTTATATAAGCGAAATAACCAACATGACAGTCATATATTTAGATCCTATTTTACAATGTCGCAGTAACGCTTACAATAAAATTATTTTATTATCGTGTGGAATGAAAGAACAGGTAGGATAAAATACTTTCTGGTTAGAGTTACTGTCACTTTGACATTGTGAAACAGGGCCAGAGTTGGTNAAGAACAGGTAGGATAAAATACTTTCTGGTTAGAGTTACTGTCACTTTGACATTGTGAAACAGGGCCAGAGTTGGTACACACCGGCGAAACAAATCGCAGCGCGGATTATTTTCTACAATCAATATTAAACACTGCGTAATGGGCACAAAGTTTAACGGAACAGAATACGGCATGTTCTTTGATTCTATTCCATGAAAAATTGCGCATTTTTTTCACCGATAGATGCCTTACTCTTTACTCGTATAAGTCAGTTGGTACAATTCCCTTGCGACTTAAAGTTTGGTTAATATAAAAAAGAAAAGAATAAACGGCACATAGGTAAGCACAGGTACGATTGAAAGCACAAAATACCTACTGATTAATGTATTACATACCTGTACAAAATAGGGTTCTCGTCAGTTAAATTAACTAATTACGCAACTGCCAAGAATGAAATGAAAATTATAAACGCACGTGTTTTCTAAACAAAAGCAACAAGCCAACTGAATCGCGTGGCAGAGGCGGCGTGGGCAGCGCGGGCAAATGACGTAGGTGAGGCGGTAGTGAAGATGGGAGGGATGGGAAACTAGGTACAGGTGCGGGCGAATGGCGTAGGTGAGGCGGTAGTGAACATGGGAGAGATGGTAAATGAGGTACAGGTGAGAGCGAACGGCGTAGGCGAGGCGGTAGTGAAGATGGGAGGGATGGGAAATTAGGTACAGGTGCGGGCGAATGGCGTAGGTGAGGTGGTAGTGAAGATGGGAGGGATGGGAAATGAGGTACAGGTGCGGGCGAATGGCGTAGGTGAGGCGGTAGTGAACATGGGAGAGATGGTAAATGAGGTACAGGTGAGAGCGAACGGCGTAGGCGAGGCGGTAGTGAAGATGGGAGGGATGGGAAATTAGGTACAGGTGCGGGCGAATGGCGTAGGTGAGGTGGTAGTGAAGATGGGAGGGATGGGAAATGAGGTACAGGTGCGGGCTAATGGCATAGGTGAGGCGGTAGTGAAGATNAAGAACAGGTAGGATAAAATACTTTCTGGTTAGAGTTACTGTCACTTTGACATTGTGAAACAGGGCCAGAGTTGGTGCACACTAGCAAAACAAATCGCAGCGGGTATTATTTTCTACAATCAATATTAAACACTGCGTAATGGGCACAAAGTTTAACCGAACAGAATACGGCATGTTCTTTGATTCTATTCCATGAAAAATTGCGCATTTTTTTCACCGATAGATGCCTTACTCTTTACTCGTATAAGTCAGTTGGTACAATTCCCTTGCGACTTAAAGTTTGGTTAATATAACCAAAGCACAGGTACGATTGAAAGCACAAAATACCTACTGATTTGTGCTATTTTGTACAGGTATTACATACCTGTACAAAATAGGGTTCTCGTCAGTTAAATTAACTAATTACGCAACTGGCAAGAATGAAATGAAAATTTTAAACGCACGTGTGTCCTAAACAAAAGCAACAAGCCAACTGAATCGCGTGGCAGAGGCGGCGTGGGCAGCGCGGGCAAATGACGTAGGTGAGGCGGTAGTGAAGATGGGAGGGATGGGAAACTAGGTACAGGTGCGGGCGAATGGCGTAGGTGAGGCGGTAGTGAACATGGGAGAGATGGTAAATGAGGTACAGGTGAGAGCGAACGGCGTAGGCGAGGCGGTAGTGAAGATGGGAGGGATGGGAAATGAGGTACAGGTGCGGGCGAATGGCGTAGGTGAGGTGGTAGTGAAGATGGGAGGGATGGGAAATGAGGTACAGGTGCGGGCTAATGGCATAGGTGAGGCGGTAGTGAAGATGGGAGTGATGGGAAATTAGGTACAGGTGAGGGCGAATGGCGTAGGTGAGATGGTAGTGAATATGGGATTGATGGGAAATGAGGTACAGATGAGGGCGAATTGCGTAGGTGAGGTGGTAGTGAAGATGGGATTGATGGGAAGTGAGGTACAGATGAGGGCGAATGGTGTAGGTGAGGTGGTAGTGGANAGGTGGTAGTGAAGATGGGATTGATGGGAAGTGAGGTACAGATGAGGGCGAATGGTGTAGGTGAGGTGGTAGTGGATATGGGAGGGATGGGAAATGAGGTAATAGGTATTTGGACGATCGCGGTCAGTTTTAGTCTGCGCGCGGGCTATGTGTCTCTTCAATATATAATTAAAATTTGATTTTTTTTTACGAAACTGAAAGAGCCGCAAATATTTTTCAAAGAGCCGCAAGTGGCTCGCGAGCCG
Source organism: Clitarchus hookeri (assembly GCA_002778355.1). Lineage (NCBI taxonomy): Eukaryota > Metazoa > Arthropoda > Insecta > Phasmatodea > Phasmatidae > Clitarchus > Clitarchus hookeri. The sequence goes on along the minus strand of NQII01005258.1, from coordinate 144,004 downwards.
CGGTTTGCGAACCCCTTACCTATGGGATGTAATAAAAAAAAATACCGCAGGTCTTACTTATAAGGAAAAATAACCGGATTTATTAGATCTCGTTATTTCTGAAACAGCTGCCGTCAACATAAATCCTTTTATAGCAACGTTTGATTGTTGCTTTACATTTGCTCAGCATTATTTTTTAGCCGCAGCGGAAGGTTCACATTAACACATTAGAAATTGTTCCATATAAAGTGAGAAATTACTGGGCGCGAAATAATTGCTTTCCAAGTTGTAAAAAGTCGTTACCTTTCATTGCTCTTTATTGGTTTGTATGCCCTGGCTTCNGCGAAATAATTGCTTTCCAAGTTGTAAAAAGTCGTTACCTTTCATTGCTCTTTATTGGTTTGTATGCCCTGGCTTCCAAAGTCATTTAAATTTCAGTTAACAGACTTAGCGAAAAATGTTTCCCCACACACTCTTAAACGTTTTGCCGAGTTTCCTTCGCAGTTCTTTTTTTCCATTAACGTACTCAAATGTAGTCGACAAAGCCTTTGGCAAACACTTTCACGAGGCTCATGTGAGTTCGGTCTGACAATAAAAATGTACACTGGCTGGTCGCCTGAAAAATTATAACATTTTAGTGTCCCGTGTTCCTCGATAACTGGGACGATGACGTGCTGAGACCAAATTATTTACTATAGCAGGCGCGACGTTAAGAAAATTTTATCTGACAAGCTAGAACTGTATGGTCAATTTGAAATGATTTTACACTAAAACAAGAACATTTCTGTTTTATTACGTAGTAACGTGGTGCTTTTACTTTGAAGATAAAATAAGCCGTCTGGGGTTAGCCTCAATCAGAAACCGTTGCAGTCTTAAAACTAACTTCCAGCTAGGTCTTCGAAAAAAAAAACAAGTCATTATGTAAATATTTTCATTAACTTCAGATGCAAACGTATTCTGATGTTTAAATGGAAACTCGTTTTCGTACCGTAGTTGGTTGTTTGCTGACGTCATGTTAGGGTATCAATGGTGGCAGTGCCGAGAATGTGACATGTTGTCCGGTGCGCTATCGAGGTGGTGCGATGTCAGTTTGCGTCCACAACAGACGGCCGGGACCACAGTAAGTGTATTTATGATCCGAGCGCTGCACAATGGGAAAAAGGAGCGTACAATAAAGTAAGTCCCTTTTGTGCGGATAAAGCCGGGCTTTTAGAGAAGACCACGCCTTCAGGTTCGTAAACAGCGGCTGTCAATAATAACGACTGCAACGTGCATGTTCGGTGGCCGCTGGGTGTCAGCCAGCTGCCATCGACAAGAGATCTTCTTCAACCGTAAAAAAATTAATGCTTCAGTNTCGGTGGCCGCTGGGTGTCAGCCAGCTGCCATCGACAAGAGATCTTCTTCAACCGTAAAAAAATTAATGCTTCAGTTGCTCATTTATACGAGCGTTAATGTATCCGATGACCGTATTCTGATTGTTCTTGTGGTTTAGTTCCAGATGAAAGTACTTGGTATAGTATTACATTTTGTATTTATTTCCATCCAAACCTTTTTTCTGTTGTGAATATTACCAGAGGAAAAATATTCGTGAAACAAAACAAGATAGCAATGATCCTAAAAAAACTATACCTCAAAGCCACAAATTGAGTAATTTTGCAAGTGTAAAGAACCAAACAACTTACATAACTAGAAATGCTATAAATGTAACGTAATTAGCTACATTAGAACGCACAAAAAAATATCAAGGAAAAAATGTTTCCCCTTTCATTGAGTGTGAAAACTTATAAAATAATGAATAGTTATTTTGTATACTGCATTTTATGTAATTACACTTAAATGTACGTACACTCAAATAATATAATGTGTACGTCTGTATATGCTTTTCATTCTTTACGTCACCAAACTGCTGCTGGTTTTCGGTGTTAATAAGTTACACATTTGACATGTTTTTACACAAGTTGACAATCAAATACTGCACTTTTAATATACCCAATGACACATGCACAACTAAATTTTCTTGAAAAGCATTCCGTGTACATTTTCATGAAGTTCTTTTACGATACCAGCTATTCATTTTAGCCAGTAGATTTCGAATTATCATGTTCAATCTTACATTAAACAACATCAATGCAATAATTGTTTCAAGAAACATTTTACCGCACGTAAATAGAGCCCGAATAAATAAAAATGTTTATGATTCTGCACTTCTCGTTAATATATCATGTCCTGAAAATTGAATTCTTTTTAAATTTATTTTATTATCGGTATAAGGTTATTTATTTTTACTAGCCATACGGAAAGAGTTTCAACGTTGTTGCTTTCGTGTAGCATTGATCGCAAACCTGTCAGTTAGCCATGTGTGACTGTAAGGCAGACTGTACTGCTACAGAAGAACCCTCGCTGTAAACCGGCACTTCTGTTGTTGCAGGCGCGTGACGACCGAGCAGATTTCCAAACAGAATGTCACGGACCTGGCGACCTTCAGCCCTTACATAGATAACGCTCTCGTCAGCTTCATCACGAAGAGGGCGCTCCCAGCAGTTCAGCGCGACGTCGCAACCCTTCTGAACGCAACGGTGGCTGACATGTGCTTCAACATGATCCCCGAGGCATCGTCCACGGCGACACCGAGGGCAACGTCACCGCTTTGCACGATCAAAGTCACCAGCACCCCTTCAACGGTCACTGGTGGATCGCCTACTTCAAGCGGAGGCTCGGGTGCCGCGTCGAGCAACAGCGCCGCCGCGGGAGGAACCACGCGCCCAGGTGCGGCCGCTTCCGGTGCGAAGTCGACGACGAAGTCTTCGCCGAGTTCTGTCATCACCAGCGCTTCTTCGCCGCTGGCCTCCGGTAGAACTTCGACGTCGAAGGGAGGACCAAGCACTGCAACTGGGGTAAACCTTCCTACCATCACCGGCTCCAGGACGTCGAGCAAGGACTCACACTCAGGAGCAAGCTCGCGGTCGAATGGACCCGGCGGTAGGAAGGGCACTGCTGCAGCCACGAGCACCGCAGGTACGACAAACACCAAGTGGCTGACTACCAACTTCAACAGGTACGTTGACGAGCTCTTGAACAGCACCGGGATGAACCTCGCCGCCCAGAACATGACTCCTTACAGCATGCTGGACGGAGAAGAGGAGATGTTCAAGGTACGTTAGCACAGGCTAATCCTAGGCTCTTATTATCACATTAGCGTGTGTGTTAAGGGTGTCGGCTCCTCGTTTGTGTTTTTCCCTATACCAACAANCGGCTCCTCGTTTGTGTTTTTCCCCATACCAACAATGCTGTGTGTGATGTCGCCAATATTTGTCAATAATTTTACGTACCCGATATTCTATTAACGCCCTATTACCGCTGAAAATAAATAGATAAGATAGCTCAAATTGTACAAGATTGTGATCAAGCATCTTTAGCTTATAACACTATATAATACTAAGTAAGTGAGAAAAAAATTAAATTGTCTTCCTTTAGATAAATACATTTTTGTCAGTGTAGTATCAAGAGGTGTAAATAATTAGCTTATGTAATAACTAAATAAATAAATGAGGACTCATTTTATACTTTTTCTTGAAGGGTCATAATTTACTCTCACGATCCGCATTAGACATAGCTTAGTGGGAAGAATTTGCACTTTCTACATGACTCAGCCAATATAGAAAGTTCATAAAAAGCATGTTTGGAAGGAGCTTTTGATTCAGTGGGAAAAATACCCGTATTTGTAATTTGGCCCATTTTTTAAAGCTGGTTTTTATTCGCGTTGGCAAAACATGTCCTTATTTTATTGAAGAATCTGGCTGTTATCTTACTTCTTATCCAAAATGATACATGCACCAGAGAACTGGCAACGAAGATTATTAAACCCACACACCGTAGAAACCGTACCTCTACCCCATATCATATTCTACAATTCAGAGTTCTCCCCTACTCTCGACATTACCGCAGAAGAGACTACGACCTGCTAAGGGCGGGACTGCGATGGCAGACTTTTCCTTCTTTGTCACCAGATTGTACATGTCGGAAGTATTACGTATGTTTGTTTGGAAGAGTATTTTGCCTGCAGATATCAAAACCATTATAAATATTTACCATGTGTTTTGTCAATATAGCCTGATTGTTGATTCTTACTACCCATGACCTGTCACCGTGACCCCTGGCAATGTCACCGTGACAAAATACTTGGCGCGCCTAAGGCCCGCGAGAATAATACCGTTACGTTTTTCCGTTGAATTCTGCAGTATGAATATCGACCAACTACGAGAAAAACCAACCATGTGGCACCGGGAATCGAACCCGCATCCTCTGGTTGACAGGTTTTATTTTCCAGACTTTGTCAGCATCAAACTTTCCTTCTAATCGATTAAAACGTAATATGNTCTCTGGTTGACAGGTTTTATTTTCCAGACTTTGTCAGCATCAAACTTTCCTTCTAATCGATTAAAACGTAATATGCAGCTCCAAACAAATAATTTTACTGCTCCCCAAAACATTGTCTCAGGTACCTGCATAGTGACATACCTTCATAGTGAGTACAAAAATGTATACAATACTTTATTTGAGTGTAGTATTCTAGAGAATCGATCCAAGTCATTGGGCGTGACCATTGACCAACATCCGTGACCTCCATTGCAAGTGGATCTAAAATGAATGACCTCTGAGCCGTTACAATCTTGTGACCTGGAGACAATCAACGTATTTTTTCGAGCCCAGCAATCGGAATTAATCAATTCAGGAGCACCGAATAAGTAGAACCAATTTTTTCGTGCCCCAGTTTGTTAAATGGAATCTTNTCGGAATTAATCAATTCAGGAGCACCGAATAAGTAGAACCAATTTTTTCGTGCCCCAGTTTGTTAAATGGAATCTTGACGCTGCCATCGTCAGCCTAGTTTTTATTGACTTGTGAGACGAAGCTACGTCTTCTTTGTTTCGCGAACAATAACGTTTGCTGAACATTGCGGTAAGGGTCAGGATGTCTCAAACGTGACTGAAAGACTGGAGTTGGATCGATTGGAAAAGACATATAACGTACCCCAGTGTGATGACCTTAAGGCTTATCAGGGAACGGCTTACAGACTAACTTATGACCTAACTTAAACTAACACCCATGCCTTACCTAGGATTTGAACCCAGAACATCCCACACCGCAGACTGGCGGATCATCAACCGACTTCGCCACGGGGGGTCGTCCACAGGAGTTGAAGGAGAAGGCTCTTGAACGGTTAGCTCCATGGGACCTTGCCTGTTATTGTCTGCGAGTTAGATCAGGACTGGCAATGACTCTAGCCAATTAGAAGAGCTTGGAATTGATTGGTTGCCACAGGAGACAATTAGTAGGTCGCCCTTCTCCCATTGGTCACATGGGAAGTCCATCGCTGTCAACCATTTCAAAATCAACATCTATCAAAACTTATTTCAGGTCTAATTTTACCATGGTATGTTTTCTATATAAAACGTTTAATACATGTAAGAAGGCTACTGGAAAATAATGAACAGTAATTTTTTTCTTCAGCTTTATTTTAAACAGGTAAGTAGGAAAATTTGTTATTGTAATAAACATTTGGGTTCTGTTATTTCCGGTTTCTTGTGACATGCAACTAAAATGAACAATGGCATTTGCGCGATGTAAAAGTTCGTTCAGTCACCGCACTATAATGTTATCCAAACTNCGCAACTAAAATGAACAATGGCATTTGCGCGATGTAAAAGTTCGTTCAGTCACCGCACTATAATGTTATCCAAACTCTATTTCAGGAGGAAAGAGGGACGGTGCTTCTTAAGGAAGGTCACGTGTCAGGCTTGGATGGCTTCAGATACGGCGACAGATTCACCGTTCAGGTAGATGGTGATTTGGCTGCTGTCACCGCCGACTTCGACTTCACAAACATTACGGTAAGCTTCATTTCNCCGTTCAGGTAGATGGTGATTTGGCTGCTGTCACCGCCGACTTCGACTTCACAAACATTACGGTAAGCTTCATTTCTTTGAGTTAACACATTTTTTTACTAGTACACATATAAATAACATACAGATGCTAAATATATATATATGGTAATACTTTAGGAAAACATTAAACACATTTTGACCATAGTAGTGGTGTGGTCAGACCACTCGCNATGCTGTGTGTGATGTCGCCAATATTTGTCAATAATTTTACGTACCCGATATTCTATTAACGCCCTATTACCGCTGGAAATAAATAGATAAGAGAGCTCAAATTGTACAAGATTGTGATCAAGCATCTTTAGCTTATAACACTATATAATACTATGTAAGTGAGAAAAAAATTTAATTGTCTTCCTTTAGATAAATACATTTTTGTCAGTGTAGTATCAAGAGGTGTAAATAATTAGCTTATGTAATAACTAAATAAATAAATGAGGACTCATTTTATACTTTTTCTTGAAGGGTCATAATTTACTCTCACGATCCGCATTAGACATAGCTTAGTGGGAAGAATTTGCACTTTCTACATGACTCAGCCAATATAGAAAGTTCATAAAAAGCATGTTTGGAAGGAGCTTTTGATACAGTGGGAAAAATACCCGTATTTGTAATTTGGCCCATTTTTTAAAGCTGGTTTTTATTCGCGTTGGCAAAACATGTCCTTATTTTATTGAAGAATCTGACTGTTATCTTACTTCTTATCCAAAATGATACATGCACCAGAGAACTGGCAACGAAGATTATTAAACCCACACACCGTAGAAACCGTACCTCTACCCCATATCATATTCTACAATTCAGAGTTCTCCCCTACTCTCGACATTACCGCAGAAGAGACTACGACCTGCTAAGGGCGGGACTGCGATGGCAGACTTTTCCTTCTTTGTCACCAGATTGTACATGTCGGAAGTATTACGTATGTTTGTTTGGAAGAGTATTTTGCCTGCAGATATCAAAACCATTATAAATATTTACCATGTGTTTTGTCAATACAGCCGGATTGTTGATTCTTACTACCCATGACCTGTCACCGTGACCCCTGGCAATGTCACCGTGACAAAATACTTGGCGCGCCTAAGGCCCGCGAGAATAATACCGTTACGTTTTTCCGTTGAATTCTGCAGTATGAATATCGACCAACTACGAGAAAAATTAACCATGTGGCACCGGGAATCGAACCCGCATTCTCTGGTTGACAGGTTTTATTTTCCAGACTTTGTCAGCATCAAACTTTCCTTCTAATCGATTAAAACGTAATATGCAGCTCCAAACAAATAATTTTACTGCTCCCCAAAACATTGTCTCAGGTACCTGCATAGTGACATACCTTCATAGTGAGTACAAAAATGTATACAATACTTTATTTGAGTGTAGTATTCTAGAGAATCGATCCAAGTCATTGGGCGTGACCATTGACCAACATCCGTGACCTCCATTGCAAGTGGATCTAAAATGAATGACCTCTGAGCCGTTACAATCTTGTGACCTGGAGACAATCAACGTATTTTTTCGAGCCCAGCAATCGGAATTAATCAATTCAGGAGCACCGAATAAGTAGAACCAATTTTTTCGTGCCCCAGTTTGTTAAATGGAATCTTTACGCTGCCATCGTCAGCCTAGTTTTTATTGACTTGTGAGACGAAGCTACGTCTTCTTTGTTTCGCGAACAATAACGTTTGCTGAACATTGCGGTAAGGGTCAGGATGTCTCAAACGTGACTGAAAGACTGGAGTTGGATCGATTGGAAAATACATATAACGTACCCCAGTGTGATGACCTGAAGGCTTATCAGGGAACGGCTTACAGACTAACTTATGACCTAACTTAAACTAACACCCATGCCTTACCTAGGATTTGAACCCAGAACATCCCACACCGCAGACTGGCGGATCATCAACCGACTTCGCCACGGGGGGTCGTCCACAGGAGTTGAAGGAGAAGGCTCTTGAACGGTTAGCTCCATGGGACCTTGCCTGTTATTGTCTGCGAGTTAGATCAGGACTGGCAATGACTCTAGCCAATTAGAAGAGCTTGGAATTGATTGGTTGCCACAGGAGACAATTAGTAGGTCGCCCTTCTCCCATTGGTCACATGGGAAGTCCATCGCTGTCAACCATTTCAAAATCAACATCTATCAAAACTTATTTCAGGTCTAATTTTACCATGGTATGTTTTCTATATAAAACGTTTAATACATGTAAGAGGGCTACTGGCAAATAATGAACAGTAATTTTTTTCTTCAGCTTTATTTTAAACAGGTAAGTAGGAAAATTTGTTAATGTAATAAACATTTGGGTTCTGTTATTTCCGGTTTCTTGTGACACGCAACTAAAATGAACAATGGCATTTGCGCGATGTAAAAGTTCGTTCAGTCACCGCACTATAATGTTATCCAAACTCTATTTCAGGAGGAAAGAGGGACGGTGCTTCTTAAGGAAGGTCACGTGTCAGGCTTGGATGGCTTCAGATACGGCGACAGATTCACCGTTCAGGTAGATGGTGATTTGGCTGCTGTCACCGCCGACTTCGACTTCACAAACATTACGGTAAGCTTCATTTCGTTGAGTTAACACATTTTTTTACTAGTACACATATAAATAACATACAGATGCTAAATATATATATGGTAATACTTTAGGAAAACATTAAACACATTTTGACCATAGTAGTGGTGTGGTCAGACCACTCGCCTGCCAAAATGGCAAACAGAGCACATAATTCCCGAAGGGGACAGACTAGAAATTTTTTATTTAAGTATCGTTGCAGAAATAGCCGTACAATGGCGGTTTTCCCTGAATAGTCAAATTTCTTCCACCATCGCATTCCTTTGGTGCATTTTCACTTCAATTCCCCCCCCACCCCTTAGTTGTTAACAGGTGCCGAAATCTCTCTCACTCTCATTTTCTGGCGTTTCTGGCGCATTGGGAATGAAAATTCTATTTGAACGTATGTTCGGAAAATATCCCTGCCTCATTTCCGTTGAAAAGTTCTGTGACTATTCGCAGAACACAGAACGACACGAACAGTTTTTGTGACGTGCACTCCTTTTATAGTCCTGGTTATAAAAACGTGAAGAAAAAATAATAAAAATGCATGAGAAAAAGTGTAGTCTTCAGAGACAAGACAATTACAGGAAGTTCGATGAGTACGTCCATCTCTGAGAATTAATGCATAACAGAGTTTTTGAATTTCTTCAAAAATCAAAACACAAATGAAGTAGTTTAGAAAAACGTCAATGCAATAAAAAAGGGTCACATATTCCTATCCAGATCCCACGAAAATTATAGCAGTTACAGATTTTTTTTGTAGTGCTACGATTGGATAGTCTGGTGCCCAAAAAAGGAGCTCGTTATCCTGTTGAATGTAATAAAACTGACCAATGAAATAAAAAAAGAACAATTGCTTTAATGCAACAGAAATAATTTTGTAACAAATAATCGAAGCATTTTAAAACTAAGTCTATGAAAAAATTCGTTCCCTCACTTTGTGACAAATATTTACCAAATATATGGGATAGGATTGAGTTATATTTAGTTAACTCGTAGGATCTCTATCTTATTTTCATACAGGCTTAACAAAATATGTAATACATTTTACACCGATACAAAAGATTTATCGTAGTGCGAAAAGTCTATTCTTCTTTCAGTTAAAATGTTTTTAGACGAGACACGTAATGGAGTACTAGACTCACCAAACGATGTCATGAATCGTGAGATAAATCGTATAGTTACAGTTGTGATTTATTTATTATTGACATCACAGGTATTCTGCACATATCTCACGATTTAATGAAGCTCCCGCTTTATAAATTTATTTATACTGCCTATGTGAGCCGTTACACATAATACATGGTTTTTCTGCTGCCTATCTGAGTAGCCACTATTGAATAGTATGTAGGTTTTGTTGCCAAAGTAGCTACACTTGTATAACATTGGCTTTATTACTGCCTAACTAAGTAGCTACACTCTAATTACAAGAGTTATATTGCTATATGATACTGCAGCTACACTCTATACATTGGATTTCTTTGCTGCCTATGTGAGTAGCTAGAAAAAAAAGTGGAATACGAATGAGAAGATAATGCGCAGAAGTACCAAACGCGTCGGGCTAGTTGGAAGAGTCCATTGCAGCTGCACGAAGGCGTGAGGTTATTCAGTTTAGTAGTGGCAGCGGCCGAGAGCGGTTTCGGCATGAGCTGCCCCACACGTACATTTTACCTGCTGGAAAAACGTTAATCTTGTCGACGGTATTTAACAGCGCGGTAGTATAGAGCGATGTTTGCATGCAGTTTTGTATGCATTCAGCATTTTTACGTGGTTTCCCTCCCTCAGGCGGCAAGCGTTCGGGAGAGCCCTCGCCTACACTCTCACCCTTACGTTTCCTCCCTAAGATCTGCGCGAATATTATTTCATTATTTGAACTTTATTTCTGAACTTGAATGACATGAGATTTTTACTGCATATTTAAGTAGCTATGGTTCAATTACATGGATAGTTCAATGCCTATCTAAACAGCTACACATGAAAGGTTTGTGAATAACCACTTGGAAGGTATAGTCTGTTAGCGGTTTCTTCACACTTTTGGAAACAAACCTTTAAAAAAATCACCCCACGTATAACGTGTTTAGTTGTTTCTTAAGTATGTAGCATATCACAAGCATTTTATATTTCTGTTAACATAAAATTATCTATTTTTGGCTCAATTGAAGTTCTAATTATATTCTCTCTATAAATTATAATATTTAATTTATAATCAAAGTGAATAAAATCAGTGAGAAAATACGTATGTTGGTACTGTCTAGTAAGAAATAGATCTTATGCAAAATAGCATTACACTGAGTGCGCACGAATGCGGTGCGTTGTCCATTTGGCGTAAATTTTCTAGACTTTGTTAAGCTCTGTCTACAGGAGACGGAGGAATGCCCTGCAAGTAGAACTTGAACACAGCTTCAGAAATGTTGGAAGTAACCACGGACGGACTGCAAATGGAGGTCATGTTGGTTTGCAGGCGGGGTTCAACTTCTCGGCCGACGACGAAGCCCGCTCGCAGTCGTCAGGGTTCGTGTGGGGGAGAGTGATGAACCTGAGTGGCGAACTGTTCATCCTCGCCAACTGGACGGACCCGTCAGCCGTCAGATACACGTTCAAGGGCCTTCTACTGCATCCCGGGGCGTAAGTCGACAGCCGCAGGATCATACTCTGCTGGTCAATCTACACGTAGGGGAAGGTTTTCTCTAGTCAAACAGACTTTGTTCGGCGCAGCCAATACAATTTTTTTTTGTGCAGGCGGAATGAAATTTGATTTTTTTGATGCCAAATCCAAATTATTTTGTGGTTTTTATTCGGTGACCCTGAGCTAAGATTTGGTTTGGTGAAACCAAGTGAATCGAATTGAATTTGGAATGTATTTATTTACACGAATTTGTACAAGTACAGAGAACAAAAATACAATGAAACTGTTAGGTAAGATGCATGCCAGCGCGAAAGACGCTCTTCTGAGGTAATAGAATAAGGAAACACGAGTTTGTTGAAACTGAGATAACAGAGAAGGAAGGTAGCTGAAAGAGGGGGAAACTAACTAAAACCCCAATAATATTTACATTTTAAATACTGGACTGCGTGCATAGAAAGCGTTTTGCAATTTTTAAAGCTTTACTTTTCAGTTCCCTTTTAACTTGTTTTATGCTGGTACCGGATGCCGTGCAGGTGAAGACCTGTGAAAATGCTATCATTGCACAAACCGGTTCCCATTCGCCCCTTCCCCCTTCTTGATGACCACCTGCTTTGAATATGTTATTAAGTGGTTTTATGCAGTTATTTTCGTGCAGTGATGCAAATATCACACGTGCGATGTAGGTCATGGCACCCATCCCCTCTTTCCCAAGCGATACCATTTGGACTTCGCCTGCCGCATGCACCTATCAAGACAAGTGTGTGTCTCGCGCGGCTGTCGGTGCGTGGGTGTGAGATTACAACGCAAGACGGCTTAATTTTTTTTATAAATTTTTTTTTTCGTTTAATAGTAAAAAAAAATTGAATTATGTAAAGTAATATCGATCAAACTGATTAAAAAAAATATTGCATTAAAATTATAATATTTTTACAACGTCCTACCTGTAATGCACTATCGTATCAATAGTTAAAATGGTTATTTAAACAGTTCTGGCCTACCATATGTGTGATCTCGCGAAAAATTATTTATATCAGAAGAATTATAAGTTTTTGTTAGGAAAATTACATCTTTAAATTTGTAAATAAATACACACACTGGCGATTCGCGCACTAGAGCAAGGGTCGCACGAGTGGGGGTTTCTATGCAAACGGAGATTTTTCCCAGGATAATATTTAAAAATACGACCTAGTCAAAAGAATTTATTTAAGTTTTGACCAATTTTTTTACAATTTTTTTTTATTACTGTTTTTTGTAAAGGAGATCAATAAGTCGCAAAGTGGCCAGCCGAATATATAAAATTTTAAATAAAATAATTTATTTTATGTAATGGAACTAAGATTAGCAGCAACACTATAATCTGATATAAATATTGACAATCCAGAATGGCCAGCCGATACTTTTTTTTTATTTTTAATGATATAATTTTTATTACAATCATTTTTATTAAAATTACTTGTAGGGTTCAGATCGCTGGGGGTAGGCTGATAATGGTGTGGGAGGAGTGGAAGGCGGGTAGATGAACGAGGACGCAGGCCACGTCTCTGACGTCATGTAATATGGCGGATGGCACCAAGGCACCACAGCGCCAGCTCTTGTCCCCGGAGACCCATAAGCCCAACACTTTCTGATAAAACAAAAATTTTCTAAACATCACAGTGATTTACTTATTTTAACATCGCAACTGTGATAATTATTTTAGTAATATAACTTATTTACACTAGGAAGGTTAAACGCTGCCTGACAAATTGGAAATTTATGATGCAAACGAGAAAAAATGTTTGAACTTTCGAGCTGCTAATTTAAATGTGATTGTCCGTACTATACATAAAAAGGTTGATCTCAACTCAGAGTTGTAAAATTTCGAGAGAGAATAACGTGAAGTAATATATTTGCAAAGTGTAATTAAGGAGGACAATTTTCAAAACAATTTCGTGGGGGGTCAAATCAAAATGCACTCATTTCAAGTAGTCTACAATTCTGAATTAAAATAATTTGAAAGCCTGTGTTTTCGAGAACACACATCCTTAAGAAATTATTGAAGGACATTAGCCGTGATGCGATTCCTTTCTCAGTTGCAGTAAGGTACCGCGTCACATACGTATTTTACGTCTGAGTTCAAAATAATATTGCATATATCTTCTAGTTCGGGACGGTGAAAATTCTCGGGTATTTATTTTAGCTATCAGTAAGTCTAGACAACAGCTTACTAGGCAGACCATGTGGAACTAACTCTAGAGAAAATAAAATAATGTTCAACAAGAAGACCAAATCACGTGCAGCTAATTAACATAATGACGTAGTGTCTATTTTGCAGTTGGACAAGTTTCCGGCATATGCGCATGCGCCATGATCCCGTATAGTTGCAGCGTTGTTCCACGTATTATGTGAATTACAGATCGCCATCCAAACTGACAAAATCACATAGCCATGCAGTGACGTAGGGCGTTTGTTTGTTCTTTATTGTGAACAAAAACAGCTCAAGTAATGGTTTTTTCTTCGCTATTACTGAAACTGAGCAAGAACACTGCTCCTGCAGACTTTTAATGTCGTCATGAAGTTACGTGATCATGCAAATAACTAACCTCAATTCTTCCTAAGTGATGTCATATTCTGGACTGTGATGCTACTTTAAATAACTTACCTGTCAAAAGTAAAACCATAACAGTGAGATAAGTGTTGGAAATGTGAAAGGGTTTAGAGTAGTAACATGGGGGTTTCAAATTTGAGTTTCGAACCTGGCACAATTATGTAAATTTTTTTTGTAAAATACTAATAAATTTGTCACTTCCCTATTATTTATTAATTACGGTTGTGTTTCAGAGGATAAATGTTCTTTACTATGTAACTGACATACACAAAAAGACGTCGTCTGAACAATTGTAACAAAAATACCAGGTTTTAATAGTCATTCAAAATAAAGATAAAACGAAAATTATGTTTCTGGCATGTCTACTATAAAGTATTTCATATATAAAAAAACTTTGTCTTTGCTGTAACAAATCATGTGTTTCTGAAAAGGAAGCGTTTTTACAGTGCATGCACATGTGTGTTATTCTCGTTTTGTGCCTTATGCTGTTTGAGTTTATCTCTTTATAATGTTCTCGTTTTCTTTTACTTTATATCTCTATGTCTCGTTATTTTTTTCTTTTTTTATTCTGTTGTGAATACTGACTGAATATCCCGTGCAGAATTTCCTATGTAATATTTACAAATCTGTTGGCGACAGCCAACAGCGGATTTTTCTTTTACTCGTTACTAGCGCACCGAGCCGGCTTCGCCCGGTAACAATTGAGATTTTTCAGCGATACTTTGAAAGACGAAAATGGTTACTGTAGGTCATCCTTAAAATATAAACATATGCTATCGCGGACTTTTCTGTGCACCTTTTTTGAGAGATACAATTCTGTAGTACATCAATTTGATATAGCTCTTATGGTTTAGTCAGCGCAAGCCATAGAACCTCTCCCAAAAAGCGGTTTTTTACGACAAACGTTGACATTTCTCTACTGTCCTTAGATTAAATATAAATGTATTATATACTAAAACCTTTATCAAGACATTTTCTATATGAAGTTGAAAACCGCAACAAAATCCATTAAGTAGTTTAGTAGTATATACTAAGCGAATACACAGACAGAGCGGATAAGCGACATTGTTTTATGTTATTTAGAGATCTGTTATCTGTGTCCTCGTTTCTACGAAGTATTCGCAGCTTACTGCGACATAAGAAAAATCCTGATAACGACGTATGTTTTAAATATTAGTTAATTTAGTCATCAATCCCAAATAAATCATTCAGAGACGGAATAGTATCATTGGTGGTTTCCAGATAGCTGAAAGTCCTTGGGGCTTTTCCAGCACATACGGCCAGGATAAAAAGTACAAATGGGCACGTTGAAGTCTTTTTAGTTGCCATACAACGATGCGAAATTTGCATTGAAATACCTTATATCCAATAGCACTTACACTTTTTTTAGTACGATAAAGCTGGAAAATATTTTAAATCACTGTCTCGTAAAAATTTTTCCAGAGCACGGGGAAAATTCGAATCTCTTTAAGTGACTCATGAAAAAATCACACGAAACACGAGCAATTATAAGATATTGACTTTCTGCAAACTTCACCACAGTTATACAATACTGTCATTGAAAGGTCCGAAACTGTTGGAAATAGGAAGTGGAACAATATTTTGTACGTACGGAACACAGATCCGTTTAATGTCAATACGAAGTGCGTTTCCGTAAATTAATTGTCTACTTTTTCTATAACTTGCCATATATATATACGAAAATTGTAAAGGCTTTTCACGGTTTATTATCACTTTCGAAATCAGTCTTTGAGAAAAAAATTCAGTACGCATAACTGTAAGCTATTCACATTATAGTGAGCCCCAATTGAAGCCCTGTTATTTGGAAAAAAAGTCAATAAATGTATTTTGGTATAGCCTAAGACGTTAACTTTTGAGTCTTTTTAAATATATATACTGTGTTATTATTTGCATGACAATATTTATTTTAAAAACTGGCGGAAGTATAAACAATAGCTGATAGAAAAAAGTAACTAGAGCCTCTAAACTGCTCACTTTACCGTGGACAAACTATAGGCTGCATTGGAGTACACACTGGCATGCTATATCTGAGTTCATTTAGCAGCAAACTAATAATAAGAAGTTACTAGTATAACTGTTAAGCCTACTTTACTCAACATGGCTAAAATTATCTTTTACATAAGTTCTTAAAATGTAAGTTGGTAGGTAGGAATTGACTTATCTTTGAAAGCAATGACATTAGAAGGGAAACCAGAAACGTAAGTAGCATTAGTGAAACATTTACAACTACACACGTGTCTTACACGTGATTTGAACCTAGAAAACCTCGTACAATAAGTTAGTGTGCAATGTATTGCACTATGGAGGTCGGAATCGGAGCATAAACTTGGGATTTTATCGGTCTAATGTTTCGAATTATATTTAGATGGCCTTAATTTAGAATATAAGTAACTGAACCACTTAAACATTTAAGTTTACATGGCCTTCTGTATCTTCTGTGTGAAGAATTTGGTGGAAATCGGTTGTTTGGCCCTGAGGTGCTATAAAAATGTATTTTTTTATTTAATTTAATAGTACAAATAAAAAAAACAGAGGTACTATAAACAACGCTTCTAATATATACAAACTAAATACATTTGGTTCACTATGGTTAAATTGTTTAATATATGTGGCAAACTTACCTCAATGATTAACGACGTCGCCATTTTCAAAATCTTTGTCTGACCCATTTAAATCATGAAAGTTTACATGGACTTCTGTAGCAATTATAATGTGCACAATATGGTACAAATTAATTGCATTTTTCCAGAAAAGTATTTTGAGGAAATCGGTTGTTTTTTCTCGAGATATGGCACAAAATCACCATAATTTTCCTATGGCGATCTTCATAAATGAAGGACCAAAAATTAATGTTTTAGCAGATTCGATGATTGTATAGTGCCAATATACAAAGTTAAGTTAAAACCAAATAACATATCTTCGTAGACATAGCACACAAAAGTAAAATGATTTGTAGCTATAATTCTGAAAATAATTTTGATATTAATATGCCGTACCACATCACAAGATCTTCGCAAAATTTATAAGAATGAGTTGATTGTTTCCCGAAGCATTAAATAAGAAATGTTTTATTTATTGGTGTAGCTATCATACAAAATGGCAGAGAATTAAGGCCCTGCGAAAACATATTTGATGATTATAATATGTATTGCCGGCATGGTTAGAATTGGTTTCGTTGGTAAAAAATACTCATATTTATATAGCAATTATTACGAAAATAAGTACCTCACCTACTTAAAACGTACCAGTTTACACCCCCTTCTGCCGTGCTATTTCTTTGCCAAATTTAGTAGGAATCTGCCAATTACTTGCCGATATGTGACAGAAAAACGTCATTTATCCGCATGGCGCTATCTTACAAATTCAAGGAAAAAAAGATATTCCGTATCGATAGAGTAGATTGATGTAATATCTACGACCAAATTGCAAAGTTATGTTAGAACTGAGTACATAATTTTGACGATATAGTATTCTAACCTTAAATGGCTATAGTGCCGCCATTTAGAAAAATAACAAACTGGCATCTTTAAAACATATCAATTGATTAAACTCATCTGCATCAGTAGTACATGTTTCCCAAATTTGGTAGGAAAACGGACATTTTTACCGAGATATTACATAATAAAATGTATTTATTCTTGAAGGCACTATCTTTCAAAATAGCGGACAAAAGGGTTTATGCGTTGTTGCATATGATTCTCTTACCAGATACTTTTAGTATACAAAATTTTGTTATAATATATACAGCAGATATACCAAATAAAACTAAAAAAAGAAGTATCTAATCCCGTTCAATCATTTACGTTTACTTTGCCTTTCATAGCTTTACTTACCTGGCAAATTCGATAAGGATTGGTTTAAAATTCTTCGAGATAAAATAAAAAAATATTTGTTTCTTAATTTTGCTACTATTTTCCTAAATTTATGACAAACAACACTATTCATATTAAAATTTAATGCATATACGATGCTCTGCCATTATACAAAATTTAATTTCAATCAGTTGAATGGTTCTCGAGATATGAAATTACCTCCAAAATATTACAATTGCCGCCATTTTGAAAGTCAGAGAGCAAGATGTGGTCAAAAACTATAAAAGTCAGGTGACCTTACCAAATTATATATGTGTTCCAAGTTTGGTCAAATTCGGTCCACGCGTTCAGAAATTGAAAAGGTTGGGTTTAATGTTTAGCCGGCAGGGGGGTGGGGGTGGGGGAACTCGTACACACTCAGACACACACAGACACACATATAAACACACATTCATACACACACATAAACACACACAGACACACAAACAGGAATGTGATCACATAAGCCTTTCTTTCCTTCGGAAAGTAGTGTAAAAATGGTTCTGAAACTAGAAGTTGCATTGAGTGTGTATTGTGCAAATTGGTATTTTCTGATCTCACTGGTTCTTGTTTAAAAAACATAACAGCACGTGTTTGCATGTTATTAACGTTATTTAAATTATAGTCTACTCACTGTTACTTTCAAATATTCTGAAACCCGGCTAAAGTTCTATTTCCAAGATAATTCTCCCCCTCATGCAAACAATGCCTAACCACATCTGGAAAATTACACCAAAGGGACAACGCACAGCATTCGTGTGCCCTTAGTTTTGTAACATTTTGCAGAAGAACCCTTTATAACTAGCCATTACCAAATCATCCATTTTTTCACTGCTCTCATTCGTATTTATTACGAATGAAATGTTATAATTTATAAACAGAATGTATTTAAACGATCAAGTTTACCAAAAATAAGGAACTTTAATGTTTACAAAACGTATGCGATGAACGGCATATTTAAGAAATAACCAAACACGTCACCCACAGGGTAATTTTTCAAAGGTTTGGTTTCAAATGTGTCAGGACCGGGAACAGGAATTATTACAATTTTCTCGACTTCATTTGGATGGCGACCTCCCGCGGCGCAGTCGGGTTGGTGCGTCACTGGTCTGGGGTGCCTGAGGTTCTAGGTTCAAAGCCTAGGAAAGTCATGGGTGCTTGTTTTAAGTAAGGTGACGTTAGTTTATACGCCGTCCCCTGATAAGCCTTCAGGCGTAACATCGGTAGACGATAATAAGCCCTTTCCAATACGATTCCAGTACAATTCATTTGGATGACGCACGACCAAAGCGAGATGTTCCACAGTAATGTTACTCTTTCGTGTGGTGGAAGGAAAGAAAATGACAAGGGAAAGCACATGTTTCTAAAGTACTCAATTGCCCGTGAACAGTCTATAATTTTACGCATCACAGCGGTTGTGCACTGTAAAAAAATTTTTCCTTAATTTTACTGGGAAAAGTGGCAAAAAAAAAACGCTTGAGAACGTATGGCAAACTCTCGTTAAAGTTGCAGACACGTGCATTTCACACAATTTCACAGAACTTTCCATTAACCCACGGAAGGTCTCTGAATATTTGCTAGTTAGTCGGTTTTCTGCACTTCCAGTTAAAAAAAAGAGATAATGACAAGTATATGTAATTATAACTACGTGGGCGCCCTACTGTGTGTAAAAAAGAAATACAAATAATTTGAAATATTTTATACAAGAGTTAAAGTGGAGAGGAAAACTTGGGAGGCCACTACTCTATCAATTGACCTACAATCTCATTATTGATATCCGTAATGTTATTTATTTATTTTTAATGATTTTAAATAATTAAATAATTAAAGATTTATAATTTTTGTTTGTTTTAATATTTTATTTGAAAAAAATATTTTTTGTTATAGTTTATTTGTTTTGTGAAGTTTAATTTTGGTTTCTCTAATAGCAAATTTTTTTATTGTACCTTTAGTATCAGGGTGAATTTAATTTATTTTATTTGTATATTAATCTCGAATTGATTCGATCTATATTATTATATTAGTTATAGTTATATATTTATTGATGATATTAATATAGGTGTGATATGTTATTCGTAAATCCTTATATCTAGTTTTCTAATAAATTAATTTAATTCAGCTATTTTTATTTAAAATTAAAATTTTATTTATTTATTGATGGTTATGTTATGGGGGATTAGCTCTAAGTTAAATAAACTTATATATATATATAATAATCACATAAATAATTTTTCAGTTTCTAGTATTAATTGCGTCTTTTAAGTTTTGCTGACTCCGACAAAAGTCTGAAGCTATTTTTTTTTTCATGTTTTGAATTAGTAGGTCTAAGTGACGTGGACATCTTGACTGCTGCAGGTACGATCATTTTCTGGTTACATCTTCGTGTTGAAACAGCATTGTTTGTCCCGGAAACTCANGTTTTTTTTTTTAGGTTTACGTGTTTTTCTCAGTTGATTTCCTTGACAGTAATTTTCTTCACAGTTTGTGTTTTTTTTTTTTTTTTTTTTTTGTGATCACGGATTGCATTTCCGTACGTCTGCACCTCGCGTGAACGTGCGGGAAGTTGTTGACGGAGTGTGCGTGAGCCCTCAGGAACTACGCAGCTGAGGTGCGGTCGAGCCAGGCGTTGTCCTCCAGCCTGGTGAAGGAGGTGTCCCACGCGGCCGGCAGCGACGTCCAGAAGGTCCTGATACCCAGCATGCAGGAGGAGCTGGCCCGCCACGTGAGGGCGGCCGTGGAGAAGGCCAACAGCAAACGCAGCGGCGCTGCGGCTGTGACGGCTCCCACATCTGCGCTGCTCGTGGTGCTGCTGGCCTCCCTCGCGCTGCCCTGCCTCACATCCTGCTGAACCACCGACGCCTTCGAGGAGGCAATCGTTATAGCTCATCAGGAAAACATCCTCAAGATAAAATTGTTTAGAATTAATGATGAACAGTTGGAAAGCCTTCTTGGTGCGCAGAAATTCAACTTACCTTCCTACAGAACTGTAAAAACCAATTTATTATGACTAAGGTTAACATGTTATTTATAAATAAATTTTTTCATATGAATCTACACTGTTTTTGACAAAACGTCGAAGGTACAGAAATATAATCATGTTTAACAACATTTCCTCCCCCCCCCCTGTAATATTAGTGGGCAGTTATTAGAACCACTAGGAAACAAACGGAACGTCCTTGTGTTTGGTACATGTGATTTTGAGAGTTGCTATGGTAATGGTAAAATTTTCCCAAATCTCTTGAAAATAAGGAAATGCTGTCACAAATCTACCCTCCGACTGGCGATTCCACAGAATTTAGATGGCGTAGAAGGATTTTCTTTTTCTGCGCTTGACCTGTACATTGGCTCGCGGATTGCCTATGAAAATGTCAAGGTCACAAGTTTAAACAGCGACACCGATGATGGTTTAAAATTAAAATTTTTTGCAACAGATTATGTATTATATTAAATTATTTAGCGTAATTTACGTTGAAATTGGTTTATTATATGTATTTCGTCCTGCTAAACTTAGTGGGAGCAACCAGTTGGACAGTTCTGTATGAAGAAAAGCAGTTAATTGCTAAGGCACAAAGGGAGGTTGCTTTGCAGCTGTCATAAGAGCTCTACACTATATTCACCCTACGGGCGATCACTAGACAATATTGGCAATTAGTGCAGTTAGTGGAATTCTCAAAGAATTCATCGGAAATCACAATCACGTCAGTGGAATTTATCAATTTGAAGGAATAGCAATTTCAGGCCATTTCACTGTTTTCAGTTATCCGAAGACAATTTGTTTATCAGACGGTTAGAATTCAACGAGATGTTATATGTTTATTTTTTAAACATTTGGTCATTATCACGAAAGTATTTGGGTGCTACGATTTTCCATGAGCCCCCTTGGGGCTCCTGTCTCCCGCAATGATATGTGAATATTTCACAAAGCTTGTATAGAACCGAATGCTTTCCTGGACTTGTTCACTGATTCGCCCAGATTCGGTTTCCGTAGCTGAAGTGAAGGTTCAAATTTTCGTCTCCATTAAAAAAAAAAATTGGTCGCAGTATTATAAACGTTCTTAAGATATTCTTGTTTGTCACAATAAAATAACTTACCATGGACCAGGAACAATTTTTATAAATAATTCAAAGTTAATGTATTATAGTTTTATAAATATAGGCCACGATGGAAAAATATTCATTAGTCTATACAAATAATTTAAATTTTGAGATAGTACAATTTTAAATTTGGATACAATATAAAGGTAATGAAATAATATTACAAATAAAAAGTAACCTGCCGAGATTATTCTTAAACTAATTCCTTCATACAATTATTCATCTCTAATGTTTTCGAAAGGCAAATCTTATCCTTTGTCAAGCATAATCCTAAGACAACAGGTTTCTAAGCAAAAAGTATTGAACAATGTTTAATAAATTTGGTATAATTAAAATTGATCTGTAGGTGAAACTGGTTTATTGCTCTACATATCGAGTGTGGATACTAATGTCATCTTGCATGTAAACATAAGAAATAACCGCTAATTAGGTGTTTGGGAATGACAACACATAGTGCAAGTGTAATCAAGCCTCCTGCTATCATCAGTGCGAAAATAAATTGCCGCAGATCGGAAGATATGTAACCTTAAATTGAAAGGCAATTAAATAGGCAGTTATATGACGCAACGAATATGCAATCAAGAAAAGCGTGCCTACCACGTCAACCCTTTGATTATCAATTTTTCGTATACACTGAATGTTCCACTTCAACGCAAAACATACCTATGTCACAAAAATACAAAAGACATCCGAAAACGTAAACAAACATAAAATAAATACTTAAAATAATAACATTACAAGGCCTACAGATGTTATGTATTGTAGATGCGGAAAGGCGAAAAAATATTGATACCCAGGCAAAATTATGACGGCCTTAACCTAAACAAACAAATCAAAATATACATATTAAACAAGATGAAAATCACGAAAATTAATATAACTTTACATGGAAACATTACATCACATCCTTTATTTAATATCCATAGTTAAAAATGGCATATTGTGTATATATACAAGAGGCACTTGTTTATGGACATATGCACTTCTCATTCTAAACAAACATTTATCATCAGATATTTCATACATTCAATATTTCATCAACCTGAAAGAAAAGAATAATGCCTATCCACTAACAAACAAATAATAATGAACACGTGTCAATAAATTCTTTATTGATATCATGAAAAAATTCTTTCGTTGCTGAAAATGTACAAGCAAATCATCATTTTCAAACATTAATGTTGTTACGTTAGGATTTTGGTACCATAGATGACACGTGATACAAAGCGTCACGTTGTTTACTGGTGACAGTTTTTTTTTTTTACTGCACCGTGTTTCTTCTTACATCGGTGCCGGCAGTATCTGTCAAATCACTAATGGTCACTGTCTGATCGGTTGAAAGCTGCTGCTGTGTTTCTGGAACTTACTACGTTGGAATATTCGCCATGGGATCACCACACGTCGTGGATATCTCGCCTAATCTACGAGATTGCTACGCCTCTTCATACCACGTATGAGACACACTACAGTTCAATCTTCGCCCTGGTATTTCTACCCTGTGCACCTTAATATTACTGTGTTTGTAGTGTCAGTTTGACTGTAGATACAACACATTCATTTATCATAGCCACAATCACAATTGTGTCCATACGTGAAATTTACTTTAAAATTATACGCTCAACATGGCTTCATACACGAAATATTTATTCATACACAATCGTCATCCACGTTTTGTTTAGCTAAATTAAAGTTACTTTAATCACAATGTTCACTTCTACCATCTCCACAAACTCGGTATACCACTAAGAAATGTGTTTTCTTCATCGTTGACACATACGGTATTTTTATCACATCAAGTCAAAAGTGTTTTATTCCCTTTGAAATCAACACTTCCGATTTACTCAGGCAATATTAAATAGTTATTATTTCTCAGAAAAAACTATACTGGTAATAACGAGTTATTAATTTTTTTACAATATTTACTTGTGTACATATACACCACAATTAATTTCTTTCACTACATATTGTTATTATTATTTAGCTTCGAGACAAAGTGTGTGTGCCAAATTGTAAAAAAAAGAAGAAAAAAAATAAAATCTTAAAATTCTGTAAAGCAAGAGTCAACAGTGCAGTACATAAAGTGTCTGTGTTTATTTCAAAATATAATAATTGGATTACCCACATTAAATTATGTAAAAATGAATATGATCATAAGGTAGGATGCATGTTTGCTGAAGTCTGTAGAGAGTAGTGAACACATAAACAACTTCAATAAACACTCTCTTCAACAATGATAGCTTGGTGTGAGTAGTCTAATCCTCTATAAGGATAAATAATATTCCTGAAACATGTCAAGAATATCAGTAAAATAGACTTTCAAAACAAACAATAAATACATAGAAGGAAACTTCCCAATAAAATAAATAGATATTGCGATGAACCTAAACAAAATTCTTCGCCTGTCGAACACGCAGACTCTCGCAGAACCATCTTCTGCATTTTTCACGCGGAACAAGGCACGCTAGGACTTCATTCTTGATGCAGGCTGGGCTCTTCATACACTTATATAATTCAACGGCTGGGTGCAACACTTTAACAATACACATTTCGTGCGGGTCGGGCATAACACTTTGAATATTTCCGTCACGCACACCAGGTAAAAATAATAATAATAAACACACAAGCAACCCTTATACATCCTTGTACACAAAAATACTAACAGCTCACATAACTCTGCATTGACTTATAACTCAATTCTATGTGATAAAACAACATGTCTGCCTAATATGTAATTTCTCCTTGAAATTAAACTCAGTTACGTTCACCAAAATTGTGTGACATGTTTAAGAAAGGGTTTCAAGGAGATTATATTATAACTCTCAATGATTTTTCCTTTAGTCGGGTGATGTAATACATAAGCGTTCCCTAACATATTAATGTAACTTCGAAAGGACCTTCAAATGAAATACATAGATTTTTCGTGACATTGCCAATCATACTACTGTCAGGGATAGTTCTTACTAGCACAAGTCTCCAAGTTTAAACTTATTAACTTTAGACCTGTTAATATGCTTCCTCCTTCTCTCTGAGGCCACATGTAAACGGGCTTTAACAAATGTCAACTCCTCTTCATGCACTTCTTGTTTATTCACACTGTTGTCTAACACTTCAGGTAATCTTGGTAGGTTTTTCAACTCCAGTGGTTCCGAACGTTCACAAGTTATTACTTCATAGGGGGTGTAACCAGTGCTGGAGTGTGCAGTACGATTCATTACCACCCACATTAGATTCGTGCAATTTAGAATTCTGTACATTGCTTGTAATATATTTCCATTTACAGCTTCTTGTTTCGATACTGGTAATGTATACATAATGTTACACTACCCTTGGACCAACTCTTGGAGACTTTCGTTGACCCCTTCTAGTTTAACTTAACTTTCGGCATTGCCCATGTTCTGTGCGTTAACTGTTGGTTGGAATGCTCCATTTGAAAACTCGGAGCATTAGGACCAAACTTTTGCTGCTCACCTGGCTGTATTGGTAGTGGTTGCATATCGGGCGGTGAAATGTGTACAGGGAATTGGAACTGTACTGCAGGCTGTTGTCGCTGTGCTGCAATTTCCCTGTACTGAATACTGACCTTCTGATTGCTTGTTTCCTTTCTGTGGCCCGTAGCCATCTCTCAAGTGTCGATGAAAATTGTATTGTCTACTACCAGGATAATTTTGTCTCGTGTGGCCAAAACGTTGGGGCTGTGGGTTAAAGTACCAATGCTTGCTATCTACAAATATTTAAATTTTGATTATATAACGAAATGATTTTGTCCATGTTCCCTCACTTATTTATTAACCGCAGTTGTTCTCTGAACCCAAAAAAATAAACTTTATATAAACCTACTGATAATGTTAGAAGAAATTCAACACTTAATTGTATAATATTAAAGTGATATGCGTTGTAGATTTTACAAAAATATTTTTGTATGTCAAAAAAAGTTTTTTTAGCAACTGGGTTTCCAAGAATTTTACTTGTGAAAGTACAAAATATCCTGCGTAGTCTTAAGTTTGCTTATGTTTCCTGGGTTTTGTAAAATATTTATTATTTCTATAACATGTAGTTCAGGAGAATAAAAGGCACTCCTGTCTTAACTGCACAATCAAAATCTAAATAAGTAAATGATATCCACGACTCAGACATACGAGCAAAAATATGAGCAAACATTTTTTTTTTTTGGCAACGGGTTAGAGGCACTGAAATAAGATTAAGGTTTAAATATTCATATTTTAATGACCGAATAGGGTTTAAGTTTCAAGGCCCACAACATTAACACGTACTTATATAATAAATAACCATCTGCACACCGGGTAAATATCCGTGAAATTCCACACTTAATTAAGTTTCAGTCAGAACCATTACTGTGCGATGTATGATTGACATTCACGTAGAAATTTAACAAAATAAAAATTTCCGGGAATTATTTTACCTGCATTTTTTCATTTGTCTTGTAATTATTTATTAAGAATGTTTTATCATTTAAGATAGGAAACTTATTATGGAAACATTAAGCAACATATAAGAAATATGCCACGCGTTCTAGTTTTCAACTAGTCAAATATTTTTTCTCAGTAGTTGCTGTCAGTTTTCATCTTGACACGGGTTGCGTCCGATAAATTTGAAGAGAGAAAAGTTGTTTGCAATTTCAATTACGCCCACAAAAACAATATAACTTTAGGGAAATTAATAAATTAAAAAAAAATTGTGTTCCTTAAGTGACGCTTCGCCATGTCGAGCAATTACAGCGCACGACCTACACGCAGCAATTTCCTGTACAAGCACAGCAGTTAATGTACTGTCGGCACATCGGGCCGGCTCAGCTCAACGCTAACGTCAGCTCTCACCCTCATATCCACCCCTCTTACCTTGCTAGTTGTCGCTAAGGGCGAAGCCAGCACGAAAAGGCCCATTCCCCGTAGCCCTTAAATCTCCCCCTCCCGGGGGGGAAACTCCCCGGGACAAAGCGGCCCTCCCCTCTCCAACTTCTAGGCGCGCACGAAGCAATTAACCTCGCGAACAATGCACTTCATTGCCCCATTCTTCCCTGCGAGGATGGCGACTCGATCCACCGCTGCGATNAGTTGATGAGCGCGACAGTTGAATGGCGCCCGCACCTGGCAGGAATGCGGAATGAGCCCCGCTGTGCCTGACACCACCAATATGAGCCCACCCCCTTCCCCTTTTTAGAAGGTAATTTCCGCCAACCCGAGGACGCCGCTCTCTCCCATTAAAACCGCTAAATTCGTGAAGAGCTCTTTTAAAGAAAAATTCCACATCTACAGATATTTAACGATCCCCGTTATAACGCCCCTGTAAAGGACGTGTTTGCCATGAGTGGTATTTATGACGAGTGATGTATAACCTGACAAGCTTGAAGGAAGTACATTACAAGTTTAAAAATTGACTCTCGCAATAATATCACACATAAATTAAATTTGTTATTTCATCGTTGAAGGAGGAAATGAGTTACAATTCTAGTCAAATAAGGTTTTGCTGCTGTAGATAAAATAAGTGGTTATCAGATAATATGCGATTTTCCTGTGGTCTTTTAAAGCTTAATACGCATGGGATATACAACATGTTCTCGTAAGCACGTTGAAATTTTCGGGAAGTGATTCCATATTAAAACCTTCTTTTGCTTATACATTGTGCTAATTAGTTTTATATCGTAATAAATTTCCCCCCTATATTTTGTTTTATCCTATTTTCTAGGGGACCGCGGTGGTGTAGTGGTTAGCCTGCTCGCCTACCATCAAGGTAAACCGGGTTCGATTTCCGGCGGTGATACTCCCATATCTTCGCATGGGGGAATCGCTGTTCGGCGATTTTTCTCTGGGCTCTACCGTTTTCTCCCGCCCGTGCATTCTGACGATGCTCTATGCCCAACTCGCTTCACCCTCATCGGCTCTCAAGACCTCAATGTTAAGAGCCTCCCAAATCTCATCACGTACCTACTATTTTCTAGGGAGAATATCACTTTTAATAATCGCTTTTGGCTACAAGTAGTATATGTTTTCTCTACCTTAAAGAGGGTTTGCCACTCTTCTACTGCAGTTGTTGCTGTAGCCCTGAATATTTTCTTAACTTACAAGACTGATTACTAATAACTATGTTAAAATGTTTAAAAAGGTTCCCTTGCTGTATCAGACTAATTGCCTCTGTTTGTGGTTAAGTAGTTCCTATAATTAAAGTTGCCGTCGAACACCTTGGGCGAAGGCAAACTGAGTGGCTCTTTTGATGAACATGTTGCCTACCACCAAGGTTTTGGAGAGGAACCGCATATAGTGGTGGCTATTTAACGGCAAAGGGGTTAGTTATATTTTTCAGAGTGTGCACTGCATGAACTGACTAACTTCGCGAAGCAGATTCAGGATTTAAAACCAACATAGCAATATTAGCGGTGTCTTCGCATAATGCAAGTAAGTAATGTAATTATTAATACGCGGTACTTGAAAAACATCTCGCTGCGGATAAATTTATTAATTTATTGTGGTGAATGGTAAGTGTTTGACACGCCATATATAATATATACTCTGTAATTGTCTGACTATCTTCTCGATACATCATGAAGTCTGCTTGTTGCTCTATTCCTCCATTCGTGTAAACCTTAGTGTGTTCTCCTACCATAGTCCTGGACGTTTGTGGCAAACCTGCAACTATAATTCAGCTGTAAACTTAAAGAAGAGGTGAGAGAGAGCCTCTGTGTGTGCGTGTGTGGGGATTCGAAGCAGATATGAGGCAACAAACTGCATTCGAAACCTTCCATTATCACTCCCAATAATTTAAGGCGCAGCACATATTGTTGATCAGTCTTTTGGAATTAGCAACTGACTGATAAAAAAAACATATTCAGATACAATTTTATCCCCTTGTAGCTGTTTAGATGGGGAAAAAAAAATATGTTTCATATTTAGATGGACTAAATATTTTAGTGGAATAATACTGGTGTTAAAAAATAGCACCCACTCTAACCCTAGAATTTCTGAACATTGAAATATTTTTGCTAATCCTATTTGCTGTTGTTTAACTATTTACAAACTAATTACTTTTAAATTAAAAACAAGGGTAGTGAATTAAAAAAAAAACCACATTAATCTAACCATTATTTTCCCATATTTCTCTTTCTTTCATTTAAGTAACATTTTCAAAACAATATTTTTTTAATACTTATGGAATGAATATAATTTAAGTTAAAATACAACACATTCAAAAATAAACTTTTAAAATTAATTTTAAAAATTACTCTTATTAAATGAGTGTTTGTTTGGGTGAAAATTTTATAACTACCGTTTTAGAAAACATTGAATAAAAAAACTGTAGCTTAATAACAAGCGAAATTGTTTCGTTTGATGGAAAATAATATTAAAAATAGTAAGATAATTATGATATTTCAGATCGCTTTCAGAATTTAAAAAATGTCTTAGATTTATGAAACTATTTTATACCTTAGGATATCTGTCACTGCTTCAAAATAATTCAATTCTTCTAATACATTTCCAAATCTCAAAGTTTACGCATATGTAAGTGTTTATATTAGTTTGTTTGTTCTGTATACAATTTACACCGTTTGACGGATCTGGACCAAATTTGATAGGATTGCCCTTCAGTACCAAACGTAAAAACATGCGTAAAACAAATTTATCTCTGGCTTTTCTGAAACGAGGTGATCCGGTATATCTGTATCGGAATGGGGTCTGAAATAACTTAAGCGGGGTCTTGTATCAATTACAGGCCTCTTATATACAGACATCGCCGAGTACAGCTCCTAGTTTCTTAAACAAAGGATGCACTTCATGGTAAATATGAATAACAAAATAACCAAATGTGTAAATATATTAAAACTAATATCTGAACTCATTAAACGAGTAATGCTACTATTGCTGTAAACTTAAATACAAAACGGGGAAAAAGGAAGAACTAATATTAATTTATATTTAAAAGTTTAAGTGGTTAAATATTAATGCTGATGTAAATAAACGCAAAGGATAATACATAAGCCAGTGATACACATGACGGGGTAAAATTTTAAATGTGACACATTTAATAATTTTTTGTAAATATTAAGTTTGAAATATTTAGGCGTGAGGTATAATGTTAATCTGAATTTGTTAAAAGTAATGTATGTCATTGAAACTACCAAAAATGCCTTTTAAACATACTGAAATTATTAGCTTGTTAGCAGGTATTCAATAAAATAATATGTTTGTTTCCAAATAATTATAAAATCATTATCCTAATTAAAGTTTACAGAGGGCAGCACGTTTTCATTAGATGAGTGCTATATCAATAAAATAAATGTTTTACCATTTCATAAATGCACTTGGAAACAGTAAAAATACAGCGGTCTTTTTGTGACAATTATAAAACTTAATTACTGCCCTCGAATTCAGGGGAAATAAACCATATTGTTTCGGTGATATAACATTAATATGAGTGATACTATTAGTAAACACCAAACGTAGGTATGCTTCACTGAAAAAATTACATTCATTCCAAATTACAAAGGGCTTAAAATTATCATTGTTATAATTGCATTAGAAAGAAATCAGTGACCATGTCCCTGTTTGCACTTCTTAAATGAAGTCCTTGCAAAAAAGTAATTTTATTCATACATCTCAGCCCAATTACTTGTGATGCAGTTGATGGATTCTTAAATATAGAGAATCAGAGATTGTGGAAATTACAAAACACTGAGTATTATATACCATTAGAAAATCGGAATACACCTATTTCCTTTGTAATTTTTGTGTTGTAAATCAGAATTATATAAGTTAAAGGCTCATGGCGTACGAAAAACAAAGCTAAAATGCATCAACAAAATATTTAATACGATTTTAAAAGTAGGTATTATGCCAACGTATTAATGCAGCTTAATGGCCAAAGAGGGCTACAAGAAAAAAAAGTTTTCTTAAAAAAATTACGTAATGTGATTTTAAACAGAAAAGTACTTAATAAAATGAGAAATATATTCCGGAACACGAGAAAACACATACATTGATAACTAGTAAGTATAGGGATTCACGAGATTAGAAACATTTATATATCGGGGTTTGTTTAGCTAGCTGACTGTTTATACTAGAGAACTAGAAAAAATTCTTTGTCCACCTCGTAAAGATGTTATATTCATATACATTTTGGAGCAGCCGACCTCCAAAGTTTACAATCTACTCTGCACCTACAAGGGCCTTCCAGACTATCAAAGTAAAAATCAGGCCTGAGGAAAATCAAGATAGGTGGCCCAGTGGTAACTTTGACTTCCATTTGGAAATAAAGATCAGGCCTAAAGCGAATAAAAATAGGTGCCCTATGGTATCTAAAACTAGGATTTGGAAAAAAAGATCAGGCCTGAGGAAAATCAAGAAAAATGGCCCAGTGGTAACTTCAGCTCGCATTTGGAAATAAAGACCAGGCCTGAGGAAAATCAAAAGCGGTGGCCCAGTGTTAACTACAACTCGCATTTGGAAATAAAGATCATGCCTGAGGAAAATCTAGAAAGGTGGCCCAGTGGTAACTAAAACTCGTATTTAGAAATAAAGATCAGGCCTGCGGAAAATCAAAAGAGGTGGCCCAGTGGTAACTACAACTCGCATTTGGAAATTGAGATAGAGGTGGCCCTGTGGTAAATAGAGCCCGCATTTGGAAATAAAGATCCGGCCTGAGGAAAATCTAGAAAGGTGGCACAGTGGTAACTACAACTTGTATTTGGAAATAAAGATTAGGAGTGAGGAAAATAATGAAATGTGACCCAGTGGTAACTAAAACTCGTATTTGGAAATAAAGACCAGGCCTGCGAAAAATCATAAGAGGTGCCCCAGTGATAACTAGAACTCGCATTAAAAATAAATATCAGGCCTGAGGAAAATAAAGACATGTTGTTCAGTGGTAACTACAACCGGCATTTCGAAATAAAGATCAGGCCTGAGGAAAATAAAAATAGGTGGCTTTGTGGTAACTACAGCTCGCATTTGTAAATAAAGATCAGGCCTGAATATTATCAAAAAAGTTGGCCCTGTGGTAACTACAACTCGCATTTGGCAATAAAGATCAGGAATGAGGAAAATGAAAAGAGGTAGCTTTGTGGTGACTACAGCTCGCATTTGGAAATAAAGATCAGGAATGAGGAAAGTCTAGAAAGGTGGCCCAGTGGTAACTACAGCTCGCATTTGGAAATAAAGATTATGCCTGAAGAAAATCAAGAGAGGTGGCCCAGTGGTAATTACAACTGGCTTTTGGAAATCCCGGTTTTGATTCCCGGTCTGACCAGTATGATTTCGGTTTTCTCTAGTTTTAGAAATCACTCCTGGCGAATGGGCACGTAGAGCGGTTGAATACCTTGATTTTTTTTTTGCATTCGTGGTTCAAATACTAGGTATTGATGAGGGAGACCCTCTCGTATATTATAGTCTACTAACGGTTTCTCCAAACTTATTGAATCAAACCTTTGAAGAAAACAAACACCCCATGCACGACGTGTTTGGTTGTATCCTAAATATTTCATGTATTATAAGGGTTTTAAACATCTGTTAAAATACAAGTGCCTCTTTTTTAGGTTAAATTGAACATTTGCTTATTTTTATTATATATTATAATATTGCATTTATAATATAAACGAATGAAGTAGGTGTATTTACTATAAAAAATTTGTGTAATTTTACAAAAACGTATGCGCAGCAGTCTCTCCACCGATGTCGGTGTATTTTTACACCTACATATGGCATAGTTTTTTTACTTTCAGCCGAAATGAATTTTTTAAACAAAATAAGTAGAATAGCGTGTACACAGTTCTTATGTTTTTTTTTTTATAAAATGGTGTAAAACTACTGTTGCTACCAAACAGAGACTAATGTGTAATATTCCGTATCATGGAAGTTAATAGACCAACGAAAATATAACTTCAAAATGAGTATAAGATTTGAATTTCAGGTATGTGATGCGTAGTTATATGTAAACAGCACACATATCTCGTCAGCGGGATTTCAGTTTTTGTTTTGAACACAAAATATTAAGTTTGAAGTTGTTCTACTCTCTACGGCAAGATCGTGTGTGTTATACAAATACTTCTAGTTATGTATGAATTTCTAGGAACATTATTATAAGTTTACAAATACTCTACTGATTATAGAAAATTTGACAAAGACATTTAAATTACGGAAAATTTGTATATGTGGCTTTAAGATCGCAGATAACTCCAGAATGTAATGTAAGTTAATAAATACAAGGTCATTGTAAAATTAAGCATTAAAAGATATATAACTACACTGATATTAATTTTTTATACAAAAACCATGAAGTTGTAAAAATACACAATTTAAAATTTTAGTACAGGAAAAGTGTATATTTTTATGCATAATTCAAAGTGTGTAAATTAACTGAATCATTACGTTTGACAAGCAATACATGAATGTATTTTCACCAAATGCTTGGTGATATTTAAACTCTTAAGGATATTTGTGTAAAATTAGACTAATTGTAGTCGATCTTATCAAAAATGTAAAATTACCAAAAAATGTATATGTTGAAATTTTAATTTATTTTTTACAATGTTAGTAATATCTATTAAGAAATAGTTATTATGCAGAATATTATCACACCGAGTGTGCACGAATGCGATGCTTTCTCCCTTTGGCATAGTTTCTTACACTTAGTTAAGCCTTGCTTGCAATAGGCGGAGGAGTATGCTTAATGTAGAGCTTCAGCAGGCCTTCAGAAAAGTTGGAAGTAACTGTGAATGGACTGTAAAAGCGCCATCGTTGCTACGCACTTTGCTCTTAGCCGGCGTGTGGTGTTTTCGTCCTGCTGCGTCTACCTATAGGACTTCCAACATGCTGCGTCTACCTATAAGACTTCCAACGTGCTGCATCTACATATAAAACTCCTAACATGCCGCTTATATCTATATGACTTCCAACATGCTGCTTCTACATATAGGACTTCCAACGTTTTGCGTCTACCTATAAGACTTCCAACGTGCTGCGTCTACCAATAGGACTTCCAACNCATATAGGACTTCCAACGTTTTGCGTCTACCTATAAGACTTCCAACGTGCTGCGTCTACCAATAGGACTTCCAACGTGCTGCGTCTACCTATAGGACTTCCAACGTGCTGCGTCTACCAATAGGACTTCCAACGTGCTGCGTCTACCTATAGGACTTCCAACTTGCTGCGTCTACCTATAGGACTTCCAACGTGCTGCATCTACCTACAGGACTTCCAACGTGCTGCGTCTACCAATAGGACTTCCAACGGTGGCCCTACTATTTCCCTGGTGGAAAGTCTGTAGCAAATTTCAGTACGGACTCCTATCGTAGTTTCGCTCAAGTCTGGGTAGTGTGTTTTATGGTAAACTATTAGAAAAAGCCATTTTTAACGATGCTGAAAGGCTTCAAAATAAAATTTATAGCATGCGTCGTATCATGAAAGTACCTTTCTCTCCTCGTCAGATGTATTGTTACTTTTCGTGAGTGAGTATCCTGGCGATACGTTTAATAGTTTCGTCACAAAAAAACAGCTTATTAGTGATGCTGCACTGCATTTCAATAGACAGACAGGTGCCTTAATGCAAACTACAGACAAATCTTAGTTTTTCATTTTGGCCGACGCATCTTGTTCCGACTGAAATGATCTTGCTGTTGACTAGATGTTGGGCTCTTGCTAACAAACTAATGNCGTCTACCAATAGGACTTCCAACCTGCTGCATCTACCTATAGGACTTCCAACGTGCTGCATCTACCTACAGGACTTGCAACGTGCTGCGTCTACCAATAGGACTTCCAACGGTGGCCCTACTATTTCCCTGGTGGAAAGTCTGTAGCAAATTTCAGTACGGACTCCTATCGTAGTTTCGCTCAAGTCTGGATAGTGTGTTTTATGGTAAACTATTAGAAAAAGCCATTTTTAACGATGCTGAAAGGCTTCAAAATAAAATTTATAGCATGCGTCGTATCATGAAAGTACCTTTCTCTCCTCGTCAGATGTATTGTTACTTTTCGTGAGTGAGTATCCTGGCGATACGTTTAATAGTTTCGTCACAAAAAAACAGCTTATTAATGATGCTGAACTGCATTTCAATAGACAGACAGGTGCCTTAATGCAAACTACAGACAAAATCTTAGTTTTTCATTATGGCCGACGCATCTTGTTCCGACTGAAATGATCTTGCTGTTGACTAGATGTTGGGCTCTTGCTAACAAACTAATGNCGACGCATCTTGTTCCGACTGAAATGATCTTGCTGTTGACTAGATGTTGGGCTCTTGCTAACAAACTAATGGAAAATAAAAAAAAATAATACTTGATTCTGCACTTTTGCAAAACTGTAACATGGNATACTTGATTCTGCACTTTTGCAAAACTGTAACATGGAGAGTCCCCTTCAAATTACAGTCCAGAAATAATCTGTACGATAAGCCCTACAATTACCTTCGAACCTCAGCTATTTTTTCAATGGCTGCTTCCACATCGTGTGATCAGATTTACACTTGGTTAGCAAGTACGGGGTTTGGACCTTTATTTCATTGATGTTTGTTGCCGGAGAACAAATTAAGATTTTGTCTAATAAACTGAGATACAAATTGAAAAGTAAATTACACAAACCTTTGTTTCGATTCTATAGGCTGCTCACCGTAACTTTTGAAACTAAACTCTGAGAATTTACTGTCCATTTACCCTACATATGCCACTGCACATAAGGGCAAGCAGGCTCTCAGCCAATATGGTGACGAATTAAGTAATAAAGTTTTTAGTATTGACATTTTGCTCAGATAGGAAATCAATTTTTTTTTCGCTATGTAAACATTAGAGTATGAATAAGCACACTGGTTGTCCCGTAAACACTCATAAAAATTTCACGTCGTGAAGACTGAGTGGAGTGAAGAGATTTGGGTGGCTCTTAACCCCGAGGTCCCGAGAGCCATTGGGGGTGAAACGACTTAGGAATGGAGCAGCGCCCGAATGCGAAGGTGGGGGAAACGGGAGATACCCAGGAAAACCCGTCGACCACGATTCTTACGTGCGAAAATTCAGGAGTGACCCCACTGTGAATATAACCAGTGGCGGCCCTAGCNCCTAGCAAATTTTTTAGGTGGTGCGAGATCTCAAAGTGGCGCCCCTATAAATACAAAACCTGCTAAATTATTATAGATATATCTGCGGGGCAAGCAGTGGTGTCTGTCGCGCTTGACATAGCAAATGTTCATTCGCGTTAAAAAATGTTGTAAATCCCGCTCGTACTACCTTAATGCACTCGACAACGCCACTGTGTTGGCCATCATGCCCTGCTGAGGTGACAAGTCGTAAAGATGAGAAATAATAACAGTAAATAATTTTGTTTGACAGGTTTTATTTCAGCTAATAGGCTAGCTACAGACAGTCTTACAAAAAAACTACCAACAACCACTTCAATGATAAACTTAGATGACCACCTTTCTGGCTTTTGTGCTTGCAAATTTTTTAATTAATCCGGAATAATTTAACTTCTGGGCGATAGCGTTTTCTATGGACAAGATTCCAAGATCTGACAGCCTTTCCTGGCACATAGTAGAACGTAAGTATGTTTTTATAAGTTTCAATTTACTGAAACTTCGTTCCCCTTTAGCGACAGTTACAGGTATAGTCAGCAAGATGCGAAGTGCTGTCCACACATTCGGAAAAATATCCTGCCAATCATTCTTTTTAATCAGTCCTAGAACTTTAAGTGGCTCTGCTGATTGAAGATCTTTTAATAATGGGTTCAAGCTCATTAATTCCTCAGCCAATTCACAACCAGACACGTCACATTTTTCCCCATCTGTTAAACTGATTTGCAAATCGGCACAGGCTTTTTCCAATATGGACCTTTCAGGAATTATTTTTATGTTGTATAAAAATGACCACGTATCATTGAATTTTGATAGTTGTTTAAATCGAGTGACCAATGCGCACTCAATTGTATCAATCATAGGGTAGAAAACGTTCATTTTAAACAATTCTTCAGGATCAGTTGGTGTCTCATCTACGGCTTCGTACTCAAATGATCATTTCTTTCTTCGGGATCGGGCTGCCTTAAAAACTGGGTCTATCTCAACCTGAGATGCTATTTCCTTAGCTGTTATTAGAACAGATGAAGAGGCTCGGTACTGTTTTACAAATTCTGAGCAGTTTTTCAGCAATTGCGATGCGTTTGGTAAATCCATAGATTCAGACTGCATAGCCTTACTTACAATGTTTACTTGAAACAATATATCATACCAAGCCACCATTGTAACTATGAACTCAAATTGCTCCATGTACTGAATTAGTGACAAGGCCTCTGATACAGCAACTGAGTCATTTGATTCTTCATGAAGATTCAGAAGGGCATCACGAACTGAAGAGTAGTTATAGCGAACAGCAGCAAGGCTAGAAACTCTACTCTCCCAGCGAGTTTCGCAAACTTGTTTCAGCCATAATCCTTCAATATGCTTGGATATCACTTCCCATCGCTTTGTTGATCCAGAAAATAAAACAAACAGTCTTTGGAGAAATCCAAATAAAGAAACTGATTTAACAGACGTTTTGGCTGCATCAGCTATCACTAAATCCAAACTGTGACAACCACGTGGATTGAAAAATGCCCGAGGATATTGATTCAGGATTCTGGTTTGGACACCTTTATTTATTCCTACCATATTCGCTCCATTATCAAACCCTTGACCGCGACAATCGTTCATGTCCAAGTCAAACTCTTGTACAATGACATCAAGAAAAAGGCCAGTGATTCCTGCTCCTGAAGAGTCACTTACCGGCTTGTAAGCAACAAAACATTCTTGTACTTCGACTTCTTCTTCATTAGTGTCCACAAAACGGAATGTTACGGATAATTGTTCAACGTGGCTTACATCAGGAGTACAGTCCAGTATGATAGAAAAGTATTTAGCTGACTTTACCATAGACAAAATATTATTTCTAACTTCACTACCAAGTAAGCCAATTAACTCGTTTTGAATGCGTTTGCTAAAATAGTGGACATTCGTATCCTTGTTTACAACACGGCAAAGGTGCTCCATCATCACATTATCAAATTTTCCAAGTAATTGCACTAAACCCAGGAAGTTACCATTATTAGGAGTATATAAAGTTTCCGATCCAGAGCTCCCTCTAAACGATAAATTATTGCTTGCTAAGAAAAATACAATGGACATCATTCGTTCGAGGATAGCAACCCACCGTGATTTCTCGTCTTCAATCTGGTTTTGCAAGTGCTTGTCTATTCCACTGAAGTTCTTTAATCTAATCGACGCTTCTATCCAATCGTTCATGGCACGTCGGTGATCTGAGGATCTTTCGTGAGTTTTGAGACGCGTTGATAAGTGCCTCCAGTCGTCAAATCCTTCTTTTCCCAAACTGGAGTGGGGATTTGTGTTAAACAAACGACAGAAAAAACAATGTACATTATTTGCAGATTAAGAGTACACGAGCCATNGAGTGGGGATTTGTGTTAAACAAACGACAGAAAAAACAATGTACATTATTTGCAGATTAAGAGTACACGAGCCATCTCCTTTTGAATGTTTCCCCATTTGGCATTACTTTTTCGAAATGCGTGTTTGAAAAATGACGACCATCACATTTCCTTGGGTAGTTTGCGTCACTCATTTTATTGCATACAGGGCCTCTAGTAATTAGTTCATCTCTTGTTGCAGAATCAATGACTGGCCATTTTGAAATATCATCATATTTTTTATCTTCAAAATGTGATGATGATTATATTGTACGATCATCACCAACTTGTACAATTTGTATATCTGTCATCATTTCTTCCGGTGGGTGCGATTCTTCGATCAAATATACTACATTTGTTCGAAGATAGGGTTCAACTAGTTCTGATGATGACGATTCAGATGATTTTCCAGCTCTTAAAAATTTCGAAAATAATTATGCCGCTTTTTTAGATTCTTCTTCCTTTTTTCGTTTTCTTTTTATGTTTTGAGCACCAGATAATTTTTTTGGTGGCAGCGACATGTTTTTTTCTGTAAAAAACTAATGCATGAAATGTATCTGCGTAAACTGCAATTATATGTATAAAGTCCATTTCTTCACCGGTAAAACATAAATCACAGACTTAGGTTCGGTTTGCAAAAAGAAAAACAATCGCTAACTCACATAGACGTAGGTATGTATTTACATCATAAATTATACTTACATTAACAGTACCTGCTACAACGCAACACTACTTTTTATTTCGAATTTAATCGATAAAATGACAATCTCAGATGAGCTAATTACTTTTCGGCTGCGAGCGGGAGCGCGATATACCTATAATAACTTTTCACGCGCGCGCATAGCGAAGCAACAGCAACTGACTGACGCACAGAACGAAGTGACAGAATAGATGAAATTTCTCCTCACTTCCCCGCACGCCACCCGCGTCAACCCATTTGCGCTCCCGATCGATCGTCAGTCAATAACGATTATAATATCGTATCAGTGACCAGTTAGGGTAGTCGC
>NQII01005258.1:73563-104886 GCA_002778355.1 Clitarchus hookeri | reverse complement strand
GCGCCCGGTGCCGTCGCACCTCTCGCACCGCCCTAGGGCCGCCACTGAATATAACTAATGGGAGGCAGGTACTCTAGCCGCTACACCACTGCGGGCCCTCCACTTGACTGACGCATAAACAGCATAATTAGGCCCACAGTAATGTATATTTAAATACGATGAAAATATACACATTGAAAGAGAAGAAGACGACACGCACAGCATTCGAAAGTTCTCAAAAAAACCGGTAACAGTATCTAGATATTCTTCAAAATATATCATTAAATTTTCCAATTCCAGATTAATAAGGATTCTCGAGACTGTGCAAGAGAAAATGCCTCTATACGTGGTCCTCATCAAAGAAGAAACCTCGGGATAACTTCCGTATTGAAGCTCTACACTATGGAGTTCCTAAAGAGACACCTTGATGCTAATTTCATGAAACGGCGTGTAGTTGTTTAAAGTACCTGTCCAGTAGCAGCGCCCCCTTAATGTAAAGATACTAGCACAGCTTCACAAAACAATCGGAAACCAACTCAGAATTCCACCTCCATTCTAATGACGTGAATGGTAAGCAACAATGCCACCGGGATGTACGAAATCCATACACACAAGCCGGACTGACACAGTAGTTGCATGATTTCAAAATTTAAAAAAATATGTTTGACACTGTTTTCTTTACGCCACGTGACAAGGTAAGTATATCAACGTCTTTTCTGATAACATTCTATTTAATAATGTTTGATACAGCGATGGAAATTATTATTATATTGCCATTTGTGTACGATAGCTTACAGCACAGCCGTTTGTTTCTCGAATTACCTCCAGAGTCAATAGCATTTGGGTGATATCGCGAGTGTATCAGCGTTATGCCAATATCTTTGGTTAAGGCGTCCAGAATGTTCTTTCAATGTACACTATTCGACGCAGAAAGCATGATAAACGTTAACTTCTTAAGTTTCTACTATCTGAAAAGCTGAGCTCTCGCCAACGTTACATGACGTTTTATGCTTAGACTTTTCTGAATTTGCAGTAGCAGCTTTTGATGGAGCACAGCAACTCGTTCACATAAGCTCTTTGAAATTAGTCTTTTCTTTAACTGAAATAAAATATAAAAAAATTTAAATACCTAGAAAATTAGGCACATTAAGAAACGAACACAATATACGCCATAATTTTATTGACAAAAATGTTGTTTCGAGTTTTGATAGAGTGTAAAGAAGTAAGCAGAAAACCAGGACTTTACTGATCTCTCTATCGCATTATACTCCAGTGGTTTAGCCCTCCTGAATGTACTTGGCCGACCCATGACCTCAAACTTACTAAACGCGAAAATGTCCTCAAAGTTGTAATATCCTTCTACTTATTTTATACACTAGCAAGTCGGAAAGGTAGAAAGCTGATAAATATTTGTTCTTACTCTGACATTATTCTTCGACCTTAACTATCTGGACTTTAGCGCATCAGTCGACTATTCAAACCCTGACTGGCAAAAAACTTTAATATGAATATGTCGGAAAGAAACTGGATGTATTAAAAAAATTAAACACATAATCTATGTAATTTTGCCCTGTGTTCAAACTGAGACTGGCGATAGTTTTCTCATTTACGTGAAACGTATCATGAATATTGTGGTTAAATTACCTGACCTCCCTACTTATTTAAGGTGTATTATCACCCAAAGAAACTATACCTATCATTTTAATGTCGGGCCCTACTCCTGTTAGGCATTGTCCTTCTAATTAACAGTTGCTGGTAAATATTATCTACACGCGTGTAGCCAATGAGTTATGGCTAGTCAGTTCGATCAGCGCATCGTCAACTCTGATCTCCCATCCCCAGAAAAATCGCCGGTGCCTTCGTTTTAATTTCCCTTCAATCTGCTCACTGATCTCCGGTGTTTGTTTTTCCGAACGACTGCTAATTTCCTCGCTAGCTCGCCTGGCATTTGCCATTATTTCCTCCCCAGTATCTTCCTCCTCTGCTTCAATTTCCTCTTTTTTTCTGCGCCGTACGACTAAATACTGCAGTTTATTTTCCAAAAGTTTTCACTGGAACAATTATAAAATTAGTTAATTTTGTTTAAAAAAAACTGCTTTTGCTGTTGACCTTTTATACAATTATTAGTATAGATAATTATTTTTTGTTTGTTTTGTTTCCTTTCACATTTTATTTATTTAGAGATTTGAAATTCGTCTGCAAACTGGAATTTAAGACATACAATTATTTAACCAAAATAAATTATCTCCGGCGTGTGTTTTGTTTCGTGGCTTCCTTGTTGTAAATGGCATTTACTAAAAAACATCCATAAATTTAAATACGAAAAAGAAAGTGTACTTTTTTTTCTACTCTTGCATGTTACTTCTTTTTTCTCGCTCTGTCCAAAGATAATATTTTCTACTTCCTTACCTTGTTTATTTTCTTTCTTGGTAACTTTCAAGGTGACCGTTCGCATTTACGTACTTTCGTGCAATGAGGTATTTTCGAAGCGATAGGTCGTCCTACGGTTAGGTTTATACAAAATAGAGACACCAAAGATAACTCCTTCAGTGAAATTTCTTGACATAGGAGTGGAGTGTGCAGACAGGCTTCGCTTCGTAGTTTAAAAAAATCTGTAAGTTATTGTTTAGAATTTAATTTCGTACGGTAATATGGCTGGCAGCAGACGGAGTTTGAAATCCATAATTGTGCATCGCAGATTGAGTTATCATAAAATCCACAAGTTACGGTATACACACTGTGTGCTATTAAATAATATGAGAATCGCTGGGTATTCCTGGATAAAGATAATATCACCATGACAATACTACAGTGATCCTGAAAATTTTAATTATGTAATACACTACATTCAAATATTTTTCCAATGAATATAATGAAAACACGTTTAATTTTGTTTATATTACTGTTGTATTGATTTTTTTATAATACTTATGGTTTCAGGAGGCGTGTAATTGTAAAATAATGACGGAAGTCTTTATATGTTATGGTTTGGTTTTAGCAACTAATACCGGTAGGATAAATGTAATACTAGAATAGTAATTCATAAATTACTAAGCCAATCAAAGAGTTGTTATATTTAAAATTTAACACATTTAAATGATACAAAATATTTGGCTTATTAATAATACAGAAAGTCTCACTTCAAGTCTACCAAAAATTTACGCTGACTACAACCGAAGTTGATGCTCCGAATTCTACCTCCGTTATNAAGTCTCACTTCAAGTCTACCAAAAATTTACGCTGACTACAACCGAAGTTGATGCTCCGAATTCTACCTCCGTTATACAGTTGATTGCACGCCCGATTACGGCACGAGGAGTTTTTTGTTAAAGTTCCAGGGTAAGGCATGTGCGAATTGGTAATTGTCTCATTAGTATTGCATTTATTACTGGCTCCATCTTTAAATATATCGCAGTCAACGAGACGTCAAGACCCACCTACAATCTAACATTTTAAGAAATTCTCTTTAGTTATACTTGTAACTCATTTTTTACCTTTACGTATATACCTTTAATATTCGCGTTATTATATGGGGGACACTTCAAATTCAAACCCATGAACCTTTTGCAATAAGTTTTTTATTGGACAATATTTTATTTGACATGCCCTGAATATCTTTGCGCAAATAAATGAACACGTCACAATTATGTAGTCCAATCACGTGCAGTCCAGACAGAGAGGGCGTGGCTTCACATGTCCATGCAGCTGCCAATGGAGAAACGAAGGCTGCTTGAGTATAAACTGTGAAGTTTAGTTTGAAGCCAAACAATAAAGCAAACTTTGCAGGTGTCTGTCTATACAATGTCGAGCATCACCTAACGAAATTAAACTTGTGGGAATCTCTAAATAGTATAAAACGAAGTCTCTTATCTGCGTCTGTCTGTGTATTCGCTTAGTACTTCTAAACTACTTGATGGATTTTGTGGCGGTTTTCAAC
The DNA here is from genome assembly GCA_002778355.1 of Clitarchus hookeri. Classification (NCBI taxonomy): domain Eukaryota; kingdom Metazoa; phylum Arthropoda; class Insecta; order Phasmatodea; family Phasmatidae; genus Clitarchus; species Clitarchus hookeri. The sequence goes on along the minus strand of NQII01005258.1, from coordinate 100,970 downwards.
ATCATTTAAAGAATATCTTTATAAAGACTTTGTTATATAGTAAATTTATATTTATGGTAAGGATAGTAGAGAAATATTTACGTTTAACGTAAAAAACCGCTTTTCGGGCGCTTCCATGGTTTTCGTTGACTAAACTGCACTGAAGAGTCAAAAAAACTGGTACACCTGCCTAATATCGTGTAGTGCCCCCCGAGCACGCATACGTGCCGCAAGATGACGTGGCATGGACTCGACTAACGTCTCAAGGTATGCAGGAGACAATTCGCACTATGAATCCTGCAAGTTAGTCCACAAATCTAACCTGCGCCAATTTGAGAAAGCGTTGCACGTCTTTCACGGTTAATGATTCTCGTCAGTCGTCGTTTGTCCAGTTCTTTCACGATATTTTTTCCAGCTTCAGCGATGTTGAAGATGTGATGTTTTACCGGATTCCCGATATTCACGGTACACTCGTGAAATGGTCGTACGCCAACATCCAAATGTTACCGCTATCTCGGAGGTGCTATGTCCCATCCCTCGTGCGCCAACTAAAACACCACGTTGAAACTCACTACAATCTTGATTACCTGCCATTGTAGCAGCAGTAACCGATCTAGCTACCGACCGCATCGCGTTAAACTAATTGGTTTCATACCTCTGTTATTTGCATTCGCACGCCTTTTCCTTTTTTTTTTACTGTTATGTATATAAGAGATATATCTAATTAATGTACTACAGAATTATATATCTCAAAAAGGTCTACAGAAAAGTCTGCGATAACATATGTTTTTCATTTAAGGATGACCCACAGTAACCATTTTTCTCTTTCATAGTTAAGCTGTGAAAACTAAATTGTTACCGGGCCAAGCCGGGCCGGTTCGCTAATAGCGCATGAATCTAATTTGTTAGGTTCTGATCCTCCTTAAGAAAGCGAAAAGTCACAAACTCGTGCTTGCTATTACACGCCTGTAAGAAATATTTCTACATAAAATAGAATACAAACCTAATTATCATTAATTTTAAAGATTATAACCCTCACGCACGATTCGGTAAGATTCCCAGATTTTAATGTCATAAAGAAAATATTCACAATCTACTTTAGACATACGTAAGACAGCATTATGCATTGAAAGAATGTAATAAATCAAGATATAATTAGTTTCCCTAAGTATACACATGATACTGAATATATTTTATTGCTAGTGTATTGGATTTTCAAAGTTTTCATTCCAGTGTAAGAAGTTATTATGTAATGAAGAATATGAAACGTACATTAAATTAATATCTAATATAATTGATATTATATATATGTATATTCATATATATGATCAAATCTTACAACTCACGCGTTACCTTGAGTACGAACATAATTTATCTAAAATCTCAATGCATGTTGATTGACACATTTGTACAAGTCGCTGGCCTACGAGATTAAAGCACCAAGTATGCGACGGGACACGTTAATACGAAATTAAAGTAGACACCTGGCATCATTCGATTAGGAAACTGAGAGACACTTGCTTTAAGTTAGAGGCAAAACGTTCTGCTTGGCATGAAATAAAATATATGGGTTCCACGAGTATCGCCTGATTGTAATTTTCTGGATAGCTGTATGCAAACTCAACGGGTAGAAAAGTCTTAAAGAAGTCGACATATACCATTCTGTTTCCGAGAACTCATGCTCCGATGACACGAGTGCGTGCATCAAAAAGAGTTAGTTCGGTATTTTGCGATGCAGATTTTCGACGCTGCGACAAAGCACCAAGCCGAGGGAACGTATTATTCTCATTCACCTTGGGCATTCGCGGAGGGGGTTCGGGTAAGATGGCAGGGGAGGGTTCACCTTGCACCTCTCTCTCTCTCTCTTGCAGCATACAAAGTGTAGCGCGCGAATCTATCCTTACAAAGAATACACTGCGACGTCAGTCCCCACTGCTGCCTTCCCTTCGGGTATTTATTCATGGCGACAATACGAGCCAGGGGCGAGAGCGGCACAAGCGACAGCGAAGATCGGCCGTGACAATTGTGACAGGTCGGCTGGAGAATAGAGCGGCGTTGTGTACACTTCGCAGCATTGTTTCAACTCTTATTAAAGCTCTGTCTCTGACACCGTGTAGAATTTCCCACTTATGTGATAGATCTTATTTTTCAGTAAAATAACTAGAAATTTCTCAATAAAGGAAGTTCACACTTTACAGATGCCTTCATATGTAGTCGTCAAATGTTTTCCACGGTGATCCGGGTTCGTTCACCGGCTGGTTCACTCCCGGATGATCACATGTGGCAATCGTGATGGACGATGCCGCTTTCCGGCGGGCTTTCTCGCCCCCCCCCCGCCCTAGTGTTTCAAACTTGAATTCCAGCACCGCTCCATCCTCGCGTCACACTTCTTGTTATGTCCGCGGATGACGGGCAACTACGGATCCCAGCTTGACAGCCCGTAATACAGAGGATGTCCCTACGCCCTGGGTGCTCTCACCACACTAAATTAATTAATTTATTTATATACGTCTATTTTTAATTCATTTATTTATACATGTGTAAAATAATTTATTTATTTATCGACGTGTTATTGCTAATTTTAAAATTATGCTGTTCTAATTACGCTGTTAATATTTTATTTAGTTACTTAGCATAACGCACATTGGCCGAGATGTGTAGTTGCAGTGCAGTTATAAGTGACCATAAACACCTGAAATAAACTATGAACCAGTAAATGAACATCTCTTTGGATGCCAAGTCTCTACCTAGGACCTTAATTAAAGCAGAGCTGCAGTCCGGTATTTGCCTTTTAAACACTGTTCAACATTTTTGAGTGGTGTCTTCTTACAAATAGCACTTCAAAAATATTGTTCCTCTAATGCATTTTTGAATTTATATTTCCTTTGTTAATGAAAATTTTTTTGAAAGTGAAAAAGTGCTAATACTGTAGTTTCACAAGCATTTGTAGCCAGGAATATTTCAGTCCAGGTCACTTAACAGAGCATAGGGATATGAGGCATATCGTCTTTAATATTACACAATAAAATTATACGATAACGCCTGAAAGTTCCTATGAGGCGAGTCGATGAAGGAAAGCCTGTACGAAAGTTCACTTCCTTGCGCGTAAAGGTGACTAGATATTCGGTGCTTGTACTTAGATCGCCCTTAACCCTAGGTTGCACCAAATACTTCCAGTCAGACCACACCCTTAACCACATTTATAAAAAAGCTGTGTATAGCTTGTATTAAGTAATGAAAAGCTGTGGCATTGAACTGCAAAGATTATTCATATACATGCAACAATTACGTGTCTATATTCTAAGTTTACACCTGATTAATATTGTTAATATTGGCATCGTTAAACTCACTGGTAATAATATAAATATGGGCAATACGGGCGAAAAAAATACTGACACTGTACAAAAATGTAAAATCTGCAAATACACTCATTTGCCAAAAAAAACATTATGCCTAAAATGCCATTGCAGGGCACGTAAGCGGGTACAGGTATAGAACATTGTTTTATGTATACAAAAAATTATCAAATTATAGTTCCATAGCAAGCATGTATTGCAGGGAACCAACACTTGCAGGTTGCACTTCCTATGGTGTTTGACCACCCGTAGTATTGAAACAGGTGGCGATACGATAGAGTATGGAGGCATACAAGTGTCGGATGCACTCCAGAAGATGATCTTGCCACAGCCTGCGCAACTGACACTCTGAATCCGTCGTAGTTACCGCTGACCGAAGTTGCCATCCAGTCTCGTCCCAAACTTTCTCGATGGACGCAAGATCTGGGGAACTTGCTGTCCAAGCAAGAATTCTGGCATCACGAAGGCAGGACAGAGACACCCGCGATGTGTGAGGCTGGGCGTTTTCCTTCTAGAAGACGGAGCAATCAAGCTGCACCAGGAGCGGGAACGCACAAGGTCGCAGAATATCCTGGACGCAGTACCGCGCCATCGGGGTTCCTTCAGCCACCTCCAGTGGGTTGCGGGAATCGCAGGAAATGCCGCTATGTACACCGTGACACCTCTCGTCGTGGCGGAGTGCCGCTGTACAGTGAAGCACGGATCACGGCGCATATCAGGACGTCTCCAGACTTGTATCCGGCAGTCGTGTGTATGCAGACAGAACCGTGATTCGTCGCTGAACGCCACTCGTTACGAATCCGCAAGCTGCCTTGCTGCCCGTTCCTGGCAGGTCAAACCTGCTCGGCGATGCTCAGGTCGTGATGATAGACGTAGTAGGGATGCTGCGACGACAGATCCTGCTCTGCTTGCCGCCTGGATATGGTATTAGTCGACCAGCGTTGCCAGACGTCCCGATTTTGGCGGGACGTCCCAATTTTTAGCCCAAAATTAAATGTCCCACGCGGGACAGGCTCAGTCTCGCTTTTCGAAGATTACTCGAGGGTAGCGCAAAGTGAAGGGGGGTGGGGGGTTGACACACGAAAATGGCGAAGTGAAAGAAAAGCAAGCGCGTGCGAGGGCGCGACATTTCTTCTCTTTCTCTTTCACTCCTTCGCTATTAATCAATCATTCGTTTCTTTCTATATATTTAACGATCACCCATGATTACGTACGAAAGAATACAAAGGTAACTAAGTATTCCATTTCTTTATTGGTTTTGTTTGAATGCGAAAGCACTGAGCAGTGAGTTGCGTAATTCAATTACGTTAAACAAACAAAAGTAAGCTTTTCTTCCGTGTTTTATCTTAAATTACTGGAGTTAATGAAACTATACATATTAGAATCGTTTAAAGATTAATCAAGAAGCCGATAGTGTTGTTTCGGATAGCTTGGAGCCGGAAAACATCACACCCAAGAAGAAAGCTAAACTATGAAAACATCGCCTGACGAAATACAGTACAAATTGGGAGGATGATTATAATTGGCTGTTTATTGCGGAGTCGAATGAGTATAAAGCTTACTGTAGACTGTGTAAAAAGAGTTTAGTATTTCTCATGGTGAACTAAATGATGTAGTGAAACATTCAAAAACAAGTACTCACTCGAAGATCGCGATTTCTCGCGCTGCAAGAAATAGAACCANAATGATGTAGTGAAACATTCAAAAACAAGTACTCACTCGAAGATCGCGATTTCTCGCGCTGCAAGAAATAGAACCAGCTGTTTCCAGGCCCCAGGTACTTCCACTTCTGATCGTGATCTCGACGATATTATGTTTAAAACGTCAGCCAAAGAAATTACTTCGATATATCACACTGTTAAACATTCGTTTACTACAATAGTATGGATTCTTTCATAATGTTATTGCCCCTCATGTACGCTGATTCCAAGATAGCTAAGAATGTTAAATGCGGTAAGACAAAGAGTGAAGCAATAGTTTTTGAAGTATTAGCGAAAGAGTTTTTTTAAGGACTCAATACAAAATTTGAAAGAAGATTTATTTTTTTCGATTTCTACGGATGCCAGAAATAAGGGAAATCGGAAAATGTTTCCGATATGTGTGCGATATTTCAGTTTTGACAAAGGCATACAAAACCATTTACTAGATTTTGTGGAGAGTAATGATGAAACAGTCGACCAAATAACAAAGTTACTTTGTGAAACATTGGATCAACATAACTTAAAATTATCGCAAGTAACTTCATATGGCGCTGACAATGCAAATTTAAACTTTGGTTCAAATCATTCTGTTTATACAAATCGCGTTGTTAAAAACGAAAAAATAATTAAAGCTAACTGTTCAGTTCACATCTTGCATAAAACGAGCAAATTTGCCTGTTATAGATTAGAGATCGAACTACATGCTATCATCTTAAACATATACGGCCATTTCTCACATTCAGCTAAACGTCGTGAGGAATTGATCGAAATATTTGAAACTACGGAAATGGAGTGGGTCGAATTATTGCGTCACGTTCATACAAGATTTCTGTCTCTCTGTCCTGCTGTTCATAGAGTAATCAAGGTCTGGCCTCCTTTGAAACGTTACTTTGATAAGCCAGGATTATGAGCGAAAGTCATTGAAAAGATTTTTCACTCGGAAGAAGAGGAGACAAAAACTCTAGCCTACTTGTATTTCGTGTATAATGTGATGAGTGCTTTTGGTACATTAATGAAAGAGTCTCAGGGAAATGATATGGCCATAACAGTCATTATGCATCTTCCGCTCAAGGTTGACTCAAAGGCAAAAGGATTGTTTTTTCGGCTACCAGACGAAAGAGACGTTAAATAAATTTGTTGAATCTGAAAAGGTGAAATCCATTGAAGACTTCAACAATTTTTACACAAATTGTGAAACGTTCATAGACGAACGTTATAATTTTTCAGATGAAAATATTTTCGCTATACTAGAATTCATAAACCTGAAAAAGGAAGTAAGTTTTGAAATGGTTGACAATGCTGTATCTTTATTAAACTTGACAGGCGATGTTTCAGTAGATAACTTATATGAAGAATTTATCTTGTTGAAATTGTCCTTGGACCTAATAGTGGAAAAGTGTAAAGACACCACTGCACAGAAATGGCACCAGCTCTTTAAACAGTTTCCAAAAAATGATACCACGAATATGTTTAAACTAGTTTCCTTCATATTAAGTGTCCCAACTTCAAAGTGCTTTTCCCAAGAAAGTAATTGTCTACCCTAATCTTCCTTCGCCTATTTGGTCAGTCGGTCATGGTACGGGACTTCCTGTCGCTGATCCACCATAGGCTATTGATGACGTTTTACTTGATCAGTCCAGTGAAACTAAATCTGATGAAGGTAAACCGGATGATGATGAGTTCCAATGTTCTCCATAAAATGTATAACCTCAGTTGTTTACACAGGCTGAGTTAATCATTTGTTAAGAGATTTGGGTTTGACTAAAGAGAAAGCTGAATTGCTTGGCTCCAGGATAAAAGAAAAACATTTGTCGGATAAGAGATCAACAGTTCGCTAAGTTATTTAAGAAAGAACAGGATTTGGTGTACTGTCATGATAGTGGTGGTCTAATGAATGAATTTTGAATTGAGTACAACAATGAAGAACGGAGGTTTTTTATAGACTCATCAAAAACTAGCTTAAAGGCTGTTCTTTTACACAATGGTAATACTTATGCTTCACTGCCTGTGGCTCATTCAGTCCCTATGAAGGAAACTTACGAAAATCTAGACATTATTTGAAAAGAAATTAACTATCCCGCTCACGATTGGATGATGTGTGCAGATTTGAAAGTTGTTTGCATGCTCCTAGGCCAACAAAGGGGAATTTACTAGATTTCCATGTTTTATATGTGAGTGGGACGGTAGAGCAAGGTATATATACTCATCTACAAAACATTGGCTTGCAAGAAAAACTTCAACACCTGGAAAGAAGAACATTTTGCATAAAACTTTAACAGATCAAAAAAAAAATTATTTTACCACCACCCTTTCAAATTAAATCAGGTTTACTTAAACCGGTTTTAAAACCCTTGCCTAAAGAAAGTGAATGTTTTAAGTACTTATGTAAAACAAATTTTCATTTTTCAGGAGCCAAACTGAAGGAAGGGGTTTTCGTCGGGCCTGACATTCGTAAAATAATCTACAATTCCAACTTTGAAACAAAAATTACTACAAAAGGAAAAGGAGGCTTGGATATAAATTAATCAAGTTGTGACTAAGTTTTTGGGCAATGTTAAAGACCCAAACTATGAGTTAATCGTTGGTTATATGATAGACAAGTTCCAAAATCTTGGATGCCTGATGAGACTTAAAATCCACATCTTACACAACCATCTTGACTTTGTCCCTGACAACTTGGGTGATGTGAGTGAATAGCAGGGGGAGCGGTTTCACCAGGACATTAAAGTAATGGAGAAACGTTACCAGGGACAATGGAATGTCAGCATGATGGGCGATTACTGCTGGTCACTTAACCAAGAACAACAAAATGCATTACATCGGATAAAAAGTTACATATGAAACTTCAAAGAGAAGAGAGAAAGGAAATACGAAAAAATTAACACTTAAAATGTATGTAATGAATTTTTTTTCAAATATAATCGCACACACTGAATTTTTATACACAAATGCATATTGTGAGGGAACTGTGCGTGATACAAAAAAACTGATACCGGATTCTGTTTCATCATCCAAAAATGCATAAGATTCAGCTGCGTTTATTTAAAACGTTTTCACAAATTATTTTTTTGTCGGCTTGTGTAATTATTCCGTGTAGTATACAGTGATTTTAACTCTGGTAAAGAGCGTGAAAAAAAATACAATGTCAAAAAGGGTGGTTTTATACAGTGTAATAGTGTCCCTTACCTTCGAAACAGATATGAACACTGAGAGAGCTATCTCTGAAACAAATCATTGGAAAAATTGCATTCTATCGCCGGATACAACCATCGTGATTAACTGGGCAACCTCCCAGTCAGGGAGAAATATAAATGGCAAACTATGAAGAAAATATGGTCTAGAAAGATCTTTATAATGTTGTAAAATGCAAAAGAAGTTTTGTAAACTGCGAAAAGGCTGCTTTATTAAAATTATGTCGCTCGAAACGCTTTTCATTCGCGGAAATCCTCGCACTGTAATTGTACCTACTCCGTGCTACTAAGTTGTTTATATGATCACGTACTCTTCTGCATATATAGAGAGAGAAAGGCATGAACATATTTTATTGTAATTTGATATAGCTTCGTGAACACGGTTTTAAGTCAACAGTAGATATGGAAGTGTGTCAACATGTTTTACAATAATTCACCCTAATTAACAAAGTGAAGATACGCATAAACTTGTAAAAAGTAAAACATTTTAGGCACGTTTACATTTAACGAATATGAAAGTACTACTAAATGAGAATATGTGGATTATTACAATAATTTCAGAGACAAAGAGAGACAACGACCTATGGAAAATTGGAAAGAGGATTTCACATAATTCTGTGTGATCATAACCGGCCCGCCAAGTCGTTTATGGCGATGGATCAATCTATTAATACATTATAAATAGCCATATGTAACATTACATTACAACTTCACATACCTACTGAAAACGTAATTAGTTATTTTAGTCAAGTCTGATTTGAAGTGTGTTGTTTTGTTTCATTCAGCGTTAGAAACATGTATGGATACGAATCATTAGTCTAATGGTTAATCTGGTTTATACACGTGGCAGACGTAATTTGCGAATAACTGAAATAAATAACGAAGAAGGACCTTTAATACTGTGGATCAACGATTCATGGAACGTCACTACACTTTCATGTTTGTAATAGTTTGAAAATGTTCCTTCGGGAACATGGGTTTGGGTTATGAAACGTTTTAGACGACAGTAGAGTGAAAAGGTTCCTTCGGAAACATGGGTTAGGGTTATGAAAGTTTCCCCGACAGTAGAGTGAAAATGTTCCTTCGGTAGCATGGGTTGTGGATAGTGGAGCGGTGGATCAAGTAGTTTATCAAAATTTTTCGTGTTTTCTTCAAATTTTACTATTTCTCAGAAAATGTTTCCTTTTAACCTGCAAATTTTTTTTTCCTTTCAAAGTTTTTGCTGATAATGGTAAAATGACTCTAAGTCTCAAATATCGCTTGACGACCCGAAACCTCCAAATATACAAAAACAAAATCACGAGACTAATGCTTTTGACGATTGGTATATCTGCCCGCCATATGAGATATCTGTGTCCTAGACGCCAGGTGACCTTACAACCGTAACAAATATTCGTTAAAAACAAAACATCTAGAGAAAATAACATTAATTACCCCAACCTCCATGTCAGATTGTATTCACCTTATCTCAGGGTGATCTCAAACACCCAAGAAATTGCAAAAAAATCGTAAAATTGTAAAATGCTGGGAAACAACACAAAATTGCAAGAAGATTCTTATAACTAATGAGCCTACTTTCCTCCACATGGGTGCAAATAAATGTTAGCAAAGTTATTGGTAGCGTATATGGCAGATAGGCATTGACGTATTATTGACAGCAATATAATTGGAGATGAATGTAGAAACATATAAAACAGTACCAAGACAATTAAAATACACGAGTGACATAGCTGGGAATCAAACTCAGAAAATCCATTAAAGTTTTGCTAGCTTGCAATCCACCACTGAGGTTTTGGAGCATCAACTTTGGATGTAATCAGTCGAATTATGTAAATAATATTAACACCACCATCATTTTGAAAATAAGTGTCTCAGCAACTAAAATACATAATTTGGAATTCATAAACTATTTTTAAATATTTTGCATACTATGCTGAAATATCAAAATGGCCGACATTTCGAAAATTAATTTCTGACATACTTGAAACCTATTTGAATGTATCAACAGCAGCAGTACACCTTGATTCGATGTTTAATTAATATTTTTTTTTTGGTTGCCAATATTTACAATTGCCACCATGAAATGTTTTTTTCTTTCTTCTTTTCCCGTGCATAAAATAGGGTCCTTGCTCGGCATAGATGTTAGTGTCGCCGGGTTGACGTCGTGTTCCACATGGACGGAAATGCAGAACCTTACGCCTCGTTGCTTCTGGTAGGCATACGTGTATGCACGACTGTAGTCTGGTTCACAAGTGTGGGACGGTTTCAGAGCTGTCTCGAAATATGCGTAAACGAGGATGGGTAATTTATTAACGTGGCGATGGTTCTTATATTTCAAACATGCGGCCCTCCCTCTTTACTTGGCTGTGACATTCAATCATGCATAAGAGCATTTTCTTCGGGCTATAGATTAATTTCTTCCAGGCATTGTTGCCCTGCCAGCCCGGATACCCGTGGCTGCTCGTCGAAATAAGTAAAGCACCACCTGCTTACATATATCTCGTGGCCGTGAGTCATCAGCTGCGATGTCACCAAACGCTCAAATTCATAATGAAAGTATGATGGGCATTCCCATCTTCGGTGGTGAGAAAGAATAAGTCGATGTGCTGTTTTTCTTTTCTTTTTCAGCCATACTTACTGGGCAGATCTTCTGGTTTTTGTCTACGCCATATATATTGGTAGACATTACAGACTCAGTTTTCTCAAAAAGTCCTATATACCGGTCGGGTATTCGAGGCCGGAAATGTCAAAATTTTGTTTCGGAGGCTTTTTAGCGGTGGTCGACTCGCTCAGGGGCCCGCCTTCCAAAATACCTGCAGAACGGCCTGTTTAAAGCACATGTATTCGTTTGTATTTTTTAGGTTGATTATGACCTTCACGTTCCTTAGCGATTGTGGCGGGCCCGATGTAGGAGGATACATGAAGAGAGTACAGCTTGTTGACACACAGGTGCAGGTGGTTGACTGATTGTATTGTCCACCTAGAGGTTCTCCTAACATACATTTCTTCCTCTTCGCATATGGTTTCCAGACTGTTTCCCACCACCTTCTCAATATCGCTAGTCTCAAATGCTGTCACATTTTTGGTTTTGTAGGCTGTCTTGCCGGCCCGCTGTCGTGGTGATATAAATTTTTAGATGACATCGGAAAACTCTTTCAGATTCCACGAACCCATTGGCATTAACCATCCCAGATCCTGCTACGATTCTTGGTCGTGAAGTCTGGGCAGGGGTCTGAACCGGAGCTACGGGATGTTGGTGAGCTACTGCGGGTCGCAGTCATCTGGCAGGAGGTGGAGCTGGTTCACTACATCCAGCCACGTTATCTCTTAATTTATCTGCCCTTGTTAAATCCTAGCCACATTCTTCGCAAGTATACGAGCGCCTGTTCGGGTTAAAGTGGCAGTTCGCTCCCCGTGTCGTCATACCGTGTCCATATGGGAAAAATAACATGGAAAAACCTGCAGTTGGGTGTTGTTACCTGCCTGATCTCGCCTGTAAAGAAGCGAAGGTGTTATTGTAGGTATTATTCTTCCGGTTGATGGTGATACCACACCGCTCGCAAATCTGAGGTTCATCTCTGCACGGGTTATGCACACACGACCTTTCATTACTGAGCCCATTCTTGCGAACAGCGAATGAGGCTCCGAAAATACTGCAGTCGACAGTAGAAGGAGAAGCAGGCTGCCATCAGCACGAGAACTCGGTCCACTGCGACGCGAGCCAGGCTTGCCAACTGTCGCCGCGCTACGTCACCACAGTTCTCACTTTCTATTGTTTCATTCCTACGTGACTTTAGAGGGACACGGCTGCCCGTGAACTCGGTACATTGACCAAAGTTTGCTGAAATTTATATATTCTGACTGTAAACATACTCGTTCCCATGACTGTAATTGACAATTTTTTCTGGGGTATGTGAGAACAGAGTTTTCTCAGTGTGTTCCCAGTTATTTTCAAATTTTTTTTAATTTCCCTTTGGTATATATTAGAAGACTAAAGGGTTTGCACTACATTTCCAGCATCTGACTTTTGAAAACACTTTACTGTTACCGCCTCTGCTGATGTGATGAATAAAGGCTGGAGGAGACATCTATGGGAAACGAGCTTGCCGGGGTACTAGCCACTGAGCGGCGCAGAATTTCATGCGAAGTTAACTTCTTTTGTAAAGGAGAATTGCTTAACTGGGGGGTTAACTCATGCTGGAGGACCGAGCTGGAAGCATTTAGTTCTCCTATGTTTATATTCAACTAGCAGCTTATTAGCAATACTTACGGGAAAATTCAGAAGGGCGAAGAAGATGACGAACTCCACGATAAGAGTATGGGCAGAATCACAGCGGAACATGGTTAGGACAGCTCAATGCTGTGGATACGCCAAGAGATTGCATGCCAACATTCATAAACATTTTATCAATAAATGTGTACTGTAACTTAAAATGTAATATTTTTTACGTATAACGTAATGGAGGAATGGCAATATTTACAAAAACTATCAATAAGGAGGGAAATTATATTGTTTAGAAAAATTGTATATTAGGAAGGAATTAGTACTTCTTGTTAAAATCTGCAGGGTGCACCCACCAGGAATCGAACATAGCTCGGGCGGATGAAGCAGTGGTTTGATCCGGCCTTCTGTTAAGCGCGATGCTTTGTGGTGGAAGACGACCACCGCGATCTACGTAAGTTAACTTAACCCTAAATATTACAAGTTTGGCAAAACATTTTTATCGACAATTTATTACACGTTTTGTATACGGGAGAAAAGGTTTTTTTTTACAGCAGAGTGAGCGTGCCGAGTTAACCTGATCCCTGCTGGGAATCGGACCCGGCTCACCGAGGCTGCTAAGGAAGGTTTACACTAGAAACCTGGTCAACACAACTCCTACGGAACTAGGATTTTCTACAATAAAAATTATAGGATTTTTTTAAAAGAAATCTTAATGCTTTTATAAATTAGCATTAAAATTTAAATTAAATTCTTATTGAAATATAAAATAAATTACTTGCCTTGCGATTTTATTAAAAAAGTATTAGCGGTACAACATCCGACATAACTTACCAAAGAAACAAGATGAGTGGAATGGAGTATACAGTTTTAATTAGACTCAGAGCGGAACACGCGAGAGGAAGCCCNCTGTTTTAATTAGACTCAGAGCGGAACACGCGAGAGGAAGCCCTATGCTGAATGAACAGGAGAAATCCTTCGAACATACACACATTCTTATCGACAAACGTTAAAATATTATACGTANTTTATTAAAAAAGTATTAGCGGTACAACATCCGACATAACTTACCAAAGAAACAAGATGAGTGGAATGGAGTATACAGTTTTAATTAGACTCAGAGCGGAACACGCGAGAGGAAGCTCTATGCTGAATGAACAGGAGAAATCCTTCGAACATACACACATTCTTATCGACAAACGTTAAAATATTATACGTANTCTATGCTGAATGAACAGGAGAAATCCTTCGAACATACACACATTCTTATCGACAAACGTTAAAATATTATACGTAATTTGCATATGAAATTGTAGACTAGTCCTAAAAACGGAACATTAATTTTCTTTCCCTGTGAAAAATTTTTATTGTGTGTCGTGTAAGATCTCGTTTCACAGGAATCGAAACACTGAGTACCCATGACTTTATTATACATTACCGCACAAAAAAAACTGTAAAATGCACATCATGTCAAAAAAACTTGATACTGTAAAGCAGTTATTTTTACCCTACATGAATAACAGTATTGCACAAAAATTGAATGACTTAACTACCAAGGTCTTTCCGCATCACACACCTGCTCAGCTGGGCGCAATGCGGTACCACGTACATTACGTGCGCAGTCTCGGAGCTCGTCCTTGGCGACGTGTGCACAATGTGGTACCACGTACATTACGCACGGCACTAGCTGATGGCACNGGAGCTCGTCCTTGGCGACGTGTGCACAATGTGGTACCACGTACATTACGCACGGCACTAGCTGATGGCACACTCGCTTCTTACTAGGTCAGTCGCATGAATACTAAATAGAAAACGCATTTTACGATAGAGGGTGTTTTTTTTTTTAATAAAAAATTTATTGGAGACGCACATATATATATATCTAACACACACACGATTTTTCCTATGCTCGTTAAGAGAGTGTGATTTTCCTGAACAAAGACAGCAACAAAAGCGAAATATTATTTACTTAGCAATGTACCGATGAAGCTAGTTTGGAGGCGAGATGGTCTTAGAGGAGAAGCGCTAGGAATCGCACGAAGCAAATTCGCACTACATATGAAAGGAAGCAGGTAAGTTTGTAGTTTATATAAGATTTTAGGAACTATTTTCCTTGCATCACTCCGCGGACGGTCTCCTTCCCTTCTCAATAGGTTCCCCTCTCTTGTATTTAATATATGAAAATTGAAGGGAAAAATTGCAATAATTGCACAATTTTCCATGAAGATAATATTAACATAGTTATGCAATCACGAGAAATAATTTATTTTGAAATTGGTAATTAAAATTTTTTTCAAAAAAGTATAACAATTGTGCGAAAATATCCTTAAATTTAAATTTCGCCTCCCATTTAAGTCCTTTTCGTGGTGGGTCTCGGCGACAGCTGCAAGTGGAGCGCTCATTAGTCGGAAAGCAGTAAAGTTCAATTTCTGCGACAGCGAATAGGAAAACGATGCAGCATATTCCCATTGGTCATGGCCCTGTGAACTTTATTCGACTAATAGGGAAACGTTGTAGGCAATTCCCATTTAATGAGAGTCATTTTTGAACCAAGTTCTAATGTATGGCAAAGTGGGTGGTGTGGCCCGCCCATGGTGATGCACGGATCTGTACAAAGTTCAAGATGCTCAACAGCCAATTTAGAAGCGTTGTGGGGACCCACCGTTGTGGGGGACTGTCCGTGGCAAAGGCCTGGACGTGGTTCAGTACGATGTCCAACATTTTTTCAACGACCAATGGAGAAACGGTAATGGGGGCCCGACGTGGTACTGGACACTTTATGTGCAAATTGCAAATACTGTGGTTACAAAAAGGTTTTGTTTGCTACAGTTTACCCACAAAGCGATGAAATATACCAAGGGACATGGTTAAATATCTTTTAAACGAGATTATTAAACAAAATATCCACCTTTCTGCTTTGGAAGTAGGACGACATTATTTTATTTTAAAATACGGCAAATTAATTTTAACTTGTGACCCACACGCACCACATGCATCACAATCTGCACCACACGCACCACAATCAGCACCACGATCGCTCCGCAATATTCCATCAATCAGCACCGCAATGAGCTCCACAATCGATCAACAATCGCTCAACAATTCCTCCACTATAGCTCCACAACCCATCCACATTAGCTCCACATATTCCACAATTGCTCCGCAATCGCTCCACAATCACTCCAGAATCAATCCACACACTAAACCACACACCAATCCACACACTTATCCTCACAGCAATACACACACAAATCCTCAAAGTAATCCATTCACCAATTCTATCTAATACACACCAACCCTCACCAATCGACACCGCATGCTCCTGCTCATCCAATGTGTGGTATTAAACAAGCACATTAAAATAGTTTAAATAATGGTAGGGACACTTTTATAATGCATGCCTCCAAACAATCACAGGCCTTTCAGACGATATTATTTCAGAATATAGTTATAGTCCCATCACTCAAAAGTTTGAGTGATGGGACTGATTAGTGCTCGGGTAGCAACTGCATAAAAAACTACTCTGGATACGCAAAGCCTGTCTGTCACATTTTAACGTAATGTAGATAACACTTTATCTGAAATAACACGAGGACAATATATATTTTCACATTAAAAAAATTTATTCCCAGGCAGGTCAGCGATGATAAGTTAGCACCTACCGAGTCAGTCACGAGTTTTTTCAACTCGTCTGGGAGTGTGCATCCCGGGCTTACCATAGTGTACATTGTTTATGAATTAAAGCTATTTTTTCCCCATGGCAAATTGCGTGTGAGGTTTTCTTTTCCGTGGATTGTTACAAAATTGACTTTTGTGTGAGAGGTCAAACGTTATTTTTTTTTTACTTTAAGTTGTTTTACATAGGATATATCTGTATATACTCGTGACTGACATAATTCGTATTTATGCTAGAATATATATTTCAAGTGTGAAATATTCCAAGTCGTGTTAGCTAGCGTGAAGTCACCACTGTAGGCTGGACGCTCGCTCTTTCCCGGCCTCCAGGTGGCCGCAAGTCGTCCACAGCTTGTGGTGCAGGAAGAGCAAAGTACAACTCATGACTGCCAACTCGTGAATACTAAGCGTGGTACCAACCCACACCTGACGTCACCGTCACTGCTGCCACTAAAACATATGCAAGACCCCATGACATAAAAATTTTTTTTTCGTCAGTTCTGGCTACAGATTGCGTTTCTCGTGGATGCCCCGCGACCTGATGTAATGGAATATTTGAACTTACCAATGCGCTGTAGTCGGCGATACTATAAATACATGGTCAGTTCATGTCATATGGCCTGGAAGGGGGTTGAAGGGTGGAGGCCGGCCGACTTATTAACGGACGCAAGTAATTGACCTATTAAAAACCAACAAAAAATTTGCAAGGGTGGTCTTAGAGGAACCTCCGGAAATGTGCGTTATTTATATAATTCTTTTAATAATGCATTTTTTAATAATTTTAATAGAAGTTTTTTTAATAACATGTATTTTAATAATACATTTTTACATAAGTTTTTTTGTAAATTTTTGAGATTTTTTGAATTTTTTTTTTGTTTTCAAGGAATCGGTCATTGGTTTTCAAGGTAATCTGATCAATGTCAAAAGTCATCTGGTTCCAATATTGCAGTTGGATGACGTAACAACATGGCAGCCGACTGACTGGAATGACAGAGCATGAATGGCGCCTGGTGCCTGAGCCTCGTGCCCTTGTCCAAAATTCAGCTATATCATTCTTCTATTAATAAAAATTTGATATTTAATATATAAAACTTAAAATTAAAAAAACTGGTACAATTTGAATAATAAAACAGTAATACATATTCTTTCATGTAAGAAGACCCAGGTTTCAATTTTTCTAAAGGTTGCAGCCCACACGTCTTAGATGCTTGCAGATCATAGATAGTTCCTAATGTTCTCATTTCATATAACTCAATTTCTTCAGTTCACCGATGATTCAAAATCTCTACATAAAATGCGAGAAGTCGTGTTGCAAAGCGATCAAAAGTCTGAATCTGTCAAAAATTTCATCCGGGTCTTCGGGACCAGTGTTCTTGTCGTCTTCTGCTATTTTTCATGCTACTGGTGCAGGAACCCTGGTTGTGCGTTGCGTGAGAGAATCGGAAAAATTATCATCGTCTTTAGTGCCAACACAGTCATCATTATTGTCTTCATAACCTTTCTCTTCTGTAGCACTGACTTCACTCTTCTTGGCAGCTGGGTTGTCGTTGCCGCCGTTAGTCTTCACAGCTATTGGTGCTACGTTATTAATTGGAATCTGGTCCAGTTCACGTATTGTATATTTCAGACGAACCGGCTGTATCACATACTGTTCGTTGCTTTTTTTAGTATGCAGTCCCCTCGTCTTGTGTGGACAGAGTATGCAGCTTATTAACAGGTGGTAGCAGCTTCAGCACATGCTGTTTCTCAGTAAGAGGATAAATACTATATGTTCTGGTCTTACTGTGAATATTTAAGTTATCTCTTCGGCCGAGCTGCCTACTACAATAACCGCAGCTCGATACCACATGATACGAGTTCTTCAAGCGTTTGGTTTTCTAATTTTGAAGGGCTGTTTGACAATTGGCTTTAATCTTACAGCAATTTCGACAATGTTGGCAATCTCGCAAAGGAGGTATCAGTACTGGCTCCATATTCATCACAGCAAGTTACAATCCAACGTTCATACGAATAAACTCGAGTATATGAAGATACACTACTTGCAAACGGATGTTTACATCTAAATTCCTAAAAGAATAATTTGATACTCCTGTTTATAAAAGAGCCCGTTCCATCCCCACCCTGCAAACACACACACACCCACACATATATATATGAAGTCTTAATATTCATATTTACAAAATAAAAAATGCTACGCTTGAAATTTCATATGGTAAAGTAGATATGATGCTTTCGCATATGATTCTCTCGTCTATGAACCACACTAACACAAAGTAAATCTATTTACACACTCTGTATATAGTATATGTGTACACCGAGAAAATTGAAGTATCCCCAACACCCCGACGCCAGTAGGTCCCCATTTTACAGGAATCATGTACATTCCAGCACAGCCGATGTTGCTCTAGTAAGTTAAATTGCCTTCGCTTATTAGGGTATGAATTACACCCAGGACAGATATTTTAAAGGACTTTAGAAAAATTTAATATTCCAGAAATGTGTATAATAACAAAAAATATTCAGATGGCCTTCGCTTCGTATTTGTCGAAGCCAAAGACCGATGAACATTTGAGGGCATGGCGTATGACCGATGTTGTTTGGCTATTACACAACGTAGTCTCGAGTCAGACGGCCAGACGGTGGAGAAGAAAACCATCGGCACCGCATGCTCACCAGCATGCACACAACCCTCGACGATGCACCATCTGACCGGGCTGTCACCGCTGACACACAATCATCATCGACGTCCATCGGCATGCTTCCCGTTTGCGAAGCACTTCGTAAAACTTGTCGCGAACCATTAATCTACTATGCGAACTTAACATCTCGAATCACTTCATCACGAACGAGCGCTGGAATCGTTCTAGTAAGGAGCCCAGCTTACGCTCTCAGAAGGCTTTCTGCCATGCCTTCAAAATGTAGAAGTATGGAAGCACTCTGAGAATACCCATTCATGTTTATCGCGTGACAAATGATCACAGATAATTGGATAATATACAGGTACCATCACCTGTACATGGCCATAGACAGAGTGATTCACGAGAAATTACCGCCTCTCAGAAGGTTCCCTTACATCATTTGGGGAAAAAAATATGTCCTATAAATGTGGGTCCTATACCCTATATTAACAGAGAAATTTGACAATCGGCATATCCACCCTACAGTGGAAAGGAGTTCCAAACACCGTTTCAGCATCAATGTGTGGTATGGTGTCCTACGCGATCATCTGATTGGCCCATTCATTTTCCCGGGACGCTTGACTGGTGTGGTGTATCTGCAGTTGTTGCAAGAAGTGCCGCAGTTACCCGAGGATATTCCGTTAGCAGCGAGACGTTGTATGATCTCCCAGCACGATGGTGCACCTCCTCTCTTCCATCGTCATGTGGTTGAACACTTAATAGTGCATATTCCTGAGAGATGGATAGGACGAGACAGTTTCCACCCCTGGCCTCCTCGATTACCTGATATATCACCACTAGTCTATTGCGTATGGGGATGAATGAAAGATATTGTTTACCAAAGGACTGCACAAACACGTGAGGAACTACTTGCATGTATTATGCATGCTGCTACAGAAATCAAAGACAGTCGTGTGCATCTACGTAGAGCAACACGTGTGGTTCATAAGCGTGCGGCCAAGTGTATGGAAGTAGACGGACACGTGTTTGAACATATTTTGTAAGCTTGTTAGACGCAATTGGGAGGCTCAACTGTAAACACTGCAGTCTGATAATGCATCAATGTACTTACTTCAGAAAGGGTTATTATTGTTTTCGTCGACTTTTAAATGTGTCGAGTAACTCGGTAAATATTGGGTATAGGGCCCACATTTATATGACATATTTTTCTCCAATTAATGTAAGGGATAGGCCCCGTGAATGGCGGTAACTCCTCGTGAATCATCGTGTATAATATATTATTTTAAAACGCTTATATATACATATAAACACAAAAATCATAAATTTTTACCTTTTTTCTATACATTTATATTATGCATTAACCCACGTGATAATTCTGTATGTATATATTTTAGACGTAAGTTATACAAGCTATAGTTGTTGATAATTGTCTTCAAATTCACCTCGTCTCGCGCCCACGAATGGAGAGAATGGAGTGATTTGGGAGGCTATTAACATCGAGGTCCTGAGAGCCGAAGCTTAGGTGGGAAACAAGTAGTCGAACCCATACACTACTGCGGCCTCAGGATTATAAGAACTGTTACGTTTCGCTGCCCTCCTTAGCGAGCGAGAAAATCACGCGGACATCCGCACCCGATTATTCAGCTAAACCTTGAGAGTAAAACGGCGTGGCCAGATATAAGCAGGGTAAGTCAGGAGAAACGATGATCGGCGACTGATTTTTTTTCCCATGTCACGGGCAGTTTATAAATATCGTGTATGCCCGCGTACACTTTGGCAAATTATTCGCAAATTTACTACAACAATGTGCACATATAGTTAGAAATAACGAATGGTAATTTTTTTTTTCTTATTAATCCGTGATAGCATTCCTACATTTGCTCAAGAAACAGCAAAATTCATAGGGAAGTTCCCAGATTTAAACGTTCCCATATCTGCAGCCTGATGTGCAGTGTAATTTCCATGTATATGTTCAATACTCCAATGCAGTTTAGGAAGTTTACAATAATTTTTTTTTCAGCGTGCACATTTTTATATCGAAGGAGAGTTTCGGATATCTTGGCTCGGGAATTAAAATGCGCGTGTGGTGCAAACGGCGTAAAAGCGCTTCGAAACCTAAGTAGGTATTTCAGTACCGCGTCGAGTATTAGCTTGGGTAAGCGGTAAAACAATTTTAATGTTTGGTTTTGGTTGAGACATTGGTGCTAAAAGTACACAGTCATAAATTTGCTGAACAGTCATTAAGGTAATTAGGACTCACATTATTGACAGCTAATAAAAGCGTTATTACAAAATACCTCAAATAACGGTTCTGCATTAAAGAGGTTCCGAAGACACTTGTTTTGGAAGACACATGTAAAGCAATGTATAATGCTTCTTGTAATATACTCACGTAGTAGTATTTAACAAAGAACCGACCCACACGTTAGCCAATATGAGATATTTTATATCAAAGAATTTCCTGCATTCCACTTTTTCCATTCAATTGTTTTCTATTTTTAAAACATTAATTTTAATAACAATCAGAGTTATTTTGGTTTCTATCGGGAAACCAAGCTACATGTGCGAAATTGTTTATGAACATATTTAGAATACATGTTCATTCATCGAACGCGTTTAGGATTTCAACTTGAAGACTTCAATATTCGGTTACTTCTGTTTTGTTTGACGAAAAGTTATCTCTTATAATCTACGTAGATCGCATAATACAAAAATTAAGCAATTAAAAACTTGTTATTTTTCGTGTAACTGCATTAATATAAAAACAATTTCGTACTTTTTACTGAAAATTTCTATCCTATTCTATCTAAAGCGTTCCACGGGTGATTTGGGATATTTCGTGTCCGGTATTACTTCCGACAAATACAAATTAAACATAAATTTCGCAAACTGAGGTACTCAATCCGTTATCGACATGTAACCATTAATTGTTAAGGAATGCTAGGTTTCCGGAATGCAGCACAGATTTCGCGACATAAACAGAGTGTTCGGTAACCAAATTCGGACGTACGTGTGTTTCATTTGTGAGCGACTCGCACAATTGTTACCGTGGAACACGAGAGAAAACACCACTTTTACGCTACCGCTGTGAGTTTTGTCCTACGCCAGTTCTGCGAGTGCGACAATTGTGTGAATTGCTTTTTTTTTTTAATAACTTACCTAGTTGGCTAAGAGTATTTGGGGATGGTGTAACTTTCTCCCTAGGCACTGGCTATGTGGTTGGGGAAACAAACATGGTTGAAAGCTCCGCATACACTCTACATCTACCCATTGCCTCTTAATACAAAGGCATATTGCATTTAGTGTTAACAGTTTACGTCTACGTACACTGAAGAGCCAAAAAAACTGGTATAGGGGTGTGTATGCAAATGACAAAGGTATGGAACCAATCAGAGTAACGCGATGCGGTCGGCAGCTAGATCGGTTACTGCTGCTACAATGGCAGGTTATCAAGATTTAAGTGAGTTTGAACGTGGTGTTATAGTCGGCGCACGAGTGATGGGACATAGAATCTCCGAGGTAGCGATAACATTTGGATGTTCGGTTACAACCATTTCACGAGTGTACCGTGCATATCGGGAATCCGATAAAACATCACATCTTCGACATCGCTTCGGCTGGAAAAATATCGTGAAAGAAAGGGACAACGACGACTGACGAGAATCATTAAACGTGACAGACGTGCAAACTTTCCTCAAATTGGCGCAGATTGTACTTGTGAACTGTCCTGCAGGATTCATGGTGTGAATTGCCTCCTGCATACCTTCAGACATTAGAAGAGTCCATGCCACATCGTCTTGCGGCACTTCTGCGTACTCGGGTGGTCGCATGGTGAGGGGGGGGGGGCAACACGATATTTGCCAGGTGTACCAGTTTTCTTTGGCTCTTCAGTGTACTACCGTGAGAGGGGGCGAAGTGGTTAAAAACCAGACTCTCATTCGGGAGAACCTGGGTACGTCTCCTGGCCCGGCTATCCTGGTTTTTGTTTTTCCATGGTTTTCCGAAGTCACTCCAGGAAAATGTTGAAGTGGTTCCATACTACATGCAATGGCCGATTCCTTCCCCATTCCTCCTTCACTGAGCAACACGCTCTATCTCTAATGACTCCGCTGTCGACGCGACGCTAAGTTATACCTACCAACTGATGACTTTCGCAAGTACAGAAACTAAATTTAAAAACAATTTAATGTGTTTACATGCTTTAGAAGTCGTGAGCCAACAACATAGAGACTGCAAAATGGGTACTCTAATCGAAACATTTCGTCACAGTCTTTTGATAAATTAATAATACTTTTTATACTCAAAAACGAAACAATATATATACGTCCGGATATAGACAGGTAACTAGTTATGAATGATGTAAAATTATCGTAGCAACAAATCACTTTTGAAAATAACAGTTCGCCCCTACTCAAGCAAATTCCACCGGCGCGAATGCAGTTCGCTGCTCCGCGGGATATATTATAAACACAGCCAGTGGTTATCAGTTGCTAATCTGGCTTCAGATGAACAAAAACCCTGCTGTACCGGTCCCTAAAACTCGGACGCACAGACAGACTCAGGACCCGAATTTTTATGACAGGGAGAGAGTTTCAGATAAAGCGGACCCACGAAGTGGTCAGGCGACAGAGGGGACTGGTTGGCTGGGGGTTGACGCATGGAAATAACTGGCCAATCATGACCAGGCGGGTTGAACGGGAAGAGGGAACTGTGAAAGCCCACCGCGAGTCGTAAATCTAATTTAACGCCGGTTGTGATTAGATAGCGGCTGCGTGGGACGCGACACGGAGAAAAAAACGGAAATATAATTTTTTTTTCTCGCCCCGTTCTACGAAAAAAAGCTACGAGAGATGATTAATAGAATTAAAAACAAAGCACTGTAATGCGTGCCGTCTACCACACGATCCACAACGCTCGCAACCTACGCGAGACTTGTCAACAGCCATGTGAACATATGGCAGGCCCTGTGGCAGATTCGTGATGTCGTGATATGTGGCGCCGAAGGGAGGAGGGCAAATATCGTTGGACGATTTCAAGGTCACTTACCTTCAACCCCCGGCCGGTGGTCAAGGTCGAAAGACGTCATTTGGAGGGGATAGGAGGGGTAACCATATTATAACGTATTCATGGTAACTTCAAGATTTTCTGAAGCCCTGCTAAAGATCTACTTTTAGGGAGCCGATTATGTATCCTTCCGCAGAATGTAAACAAAACATTGTCATGTGACACCCTTCAAACGTTTTGTAAACAAAAACAGTGCCATGAGGGAACTGTCAAATATTTTGTAAACAAGCAGTGTCATGTTGNATTTTGTAAACAAACAGTGTCCATGTGGGAACTACCAAAATTTATTTTTGAAGAGAAACAATGCCATGTAATCTTAGCTGTCATATACTTTAATAAAATTCTCCAAATGTCTAAAAAATGCTAATCAATTTAGCAAAATATTGTAATACATACAAAAAGGTAGATTGAAGTATATATCGAAACTGTTAATTATATAATTTAATTAAAGTAGACTTATTGTATTAAATTTATTTACATATTTGGTGTAAGGAAAAAGTAAAATTTTACATAATAAACTTTTGGAAGTAGCACTCAGGTTAAAGATTTCACTGTGATAAATGGCACCGTATTTTATCGCATATAAGTCGCACATTTTATTTTTAAAATGTTATTGAAAACTTGGGGTGCGACTTATAAGTGAGAAAAATTCCTCCAGCCTCGCACTAACGTTTCATTTACTACGAATAAACGGCCCACGGCTCGATTTCCAAACTACTCAGCGAACAAAATCACTTTCATTTTGAAACCTGCGGTGTAGGTACATCGCTTTTCCATCAAGAAACTGTCGCACTTCTTCACTGCCACAACATCAAAACAACACTACATGTGGCGCAAAGACGATATAACAGAAATACGTGTAAGTCACGGCTAAAATTTGGTACTCAAGAACCAACGCTAATGTGCTGCTATCTCTTACGCTCCACAAAANGGCACTTCTGCGTACTCGGGTGGTCGCATGGTGAGGGGGGGGGGGCAACACGATATTTGCCAGGTGTACCAGTTTTCTTTGGCTCTTCAGTGTACTACCGTGAGAGGGGGCGAAGTGGTTAAAAACCAGACTCTCATTCGGGAGAACCTGGGTACGTCTCCTGGCCCGGCTATCCTGGTTTTTGTTTTTCCATGGTTTTCCGAAGTCACTCCAGGAAAATGTTGAAGTGGTTCCATACTACATGCAATGGCCGATTCCTTCCCCATTCCTCCTTCACTGAGCAACACGCTCTATCTCTAATGACTCCGCTGTCGACGCGACGCTAAGTTATACCTACCAACTGATGACTTTCGCAAGTACAGAAACTAAATTTAAAAACAATTTAATGTGTTTACATGCTTTAGAAGTCGTGAGCCAACAACATAGAGACTGCAAAATGGGTACTCNTTTAAAAACAATTTAATGTGTTTACATGCTTTAGAAGTCGTGAGCCAACAACATAGAGACTGCAAAATGGGTACTCCAATCGAAACATTTCGTCACAGTCTTTTGATAAATTAATAATACTTTTTATACTCAAAAACTAAACAATATATATACGTCCGGATATAGACTAGTTATGAATGATGTAAAATTATCGTAGCAACAAATCACTTTTGAAAATAACAGTTCGCCCCTACTCAAGCAAATTCCACCGGCGCGAATGCAGTTCGCTGCTCCGCGGGATATATTATAAACACAGCCAGTGGTTATCAGTTGCTAATCTGGCTTCGGATGAACAAAAACCCTGCTGTACCGGTCCCTAAAACTCGGACGCACAGACAGACTCCGGACCCGCATTTTTATGACAGGGAGAGAGTTTCAGATAAAGCGGACCCACGAAGTGGTCAGGCGACAGAGGGGACTGGTTGGCTGGGGGTTGACGCATGGAAATAACTGGCCAATCATGGCCAGGCGGGTTGAACGGGAAGAGGGAACTGTGAAAGCCCACCGCGAGTCGTAAATCTAATTTAACGCCGGTTGTGATTAGATAGCGGCTGCGTGGGACGCGACACGGAGAAAAAAACGGAAATACAATTTTTTTTTCTCGCCCCGTTCTACGAAAAAAAGCTACGAGAGATGATTAATAGAATTAAAAACAAAGCACTGTAATGCGTGCCGTCTACCACACGATCCACAACGCTCGCAACCTACGCGAGACTTGTCAACAGCCATGTGAACATATGGCAGGCCCTGTGGCAGATTCGTGATGTCGTGATATGTGGCGCCGAAGGGAGGAGGGCAAATATCGTTGGACGATTTCAAGGTCACTTACCTTCAACCCCCGGCCGGTGGTCAAGGTCGAAATACGTCATTTTGGAGGGGATAGGAGGGGTAACCATATTATAATGTATTCATGGTAACTTCAAGATTTTCTGAAGCCCTGCTAAAGATCTACTTTTAGGGAGCCGATTATGTATCCTTCCGCAGTATGTAAACAAAACATTGTCATGTGACACCCTTCAAACGTTTTGTAAACAAAAACAGTGCCATGAGGGAACTGTCAAATATTTTGTAAACAAACAGTGTCCATGTGGGAACTACCAAAATTTGTTTTTGAAGAGAAACAATGCCATGTAATCTTAGCTGTCATATACTTTAATAAAATTCTCCAAATGTCTAAAAAATGCTAATCAATTTAGCAAAAAATTATTATACATACAAAAAGGTAGATTGAAGTATATATCGAAATTGTTAATTATATAATTTAATTAAAGTAGACTTATTGTATTACATTTATTTACATATTTGGTGTAAGGAAAAAGTTAAATTTTACATAATAAACTTTTGGAAGTAGCACTCAGGTTAAAGATTTCACTGTGATAAATGGGACCGTATTTTATCGCATATAAGTCGCACATTTTATTTTAAAAATGTTATTGAAAACTTGGGGTGCGACTTATAAGTGAGTAAAATTCCTCCAGCCTCGCACTAACGTTTCATTTACTACGAATTCACGGCCCACGGCTCGATTTCCAAACTCATCAGCGAACAAAATCACTTTCATTTTGAAACCTGCGGTGTAGGTACATCGCTTTTCCATCAAGAAACTGTCGCACTTCTTCACTGCCACAACATCAAAACAACACTACGTGCGGCGCAAAGACGATATAAGAGAAAGACGTGTAAGTCACGGCTAAAATTTGGTACTCAAGAACCAACGCTAATGTGCTGCTATCTCTTACGCTCCACAAAAAGTTTCGAAAATAATCGATTATCAGTTATCGACCAAAAATCGATTCCTTTTCATTCTTTTAAAATTTTTTTTTCTGTTAAGGATTGCGAAGGGAATTACGTCACGGAAATATTCAAATGGCTTTCTATATTTTGCACGTTTATTTAAATCTTACAAAGATAAACTGCAGAAATAACAACGCTTATACTAAAATTACATCTTAACCTAGAATTATCTTATAAGTAGAANAGGGAATTACGTAACGGAAATATTCAAATGCCTTTCTATATTTTGCACGTTTATTTAAATCTTACAAAGATAAACTGCAGAAATAACAACGCTTATACTAAAATTACATCTTAACCTAGAATTATCTTATAAGTAGAAAGAATGTGTTACGTTAGTTTTATAACCACAATTCAGCGTCTCCAATAT
>NQII01005258.1:51296-73495 GCA_002778355.1 Clitarchus hookeri | reverse complement strand
AACTGAAATTTATTTAATTTCAATTAATAACGGTGAAATCTTTACCCATGAGTGCTACGTAAAAATGTAAATATATAGTTTAACAATATTAACTCTACAATTACGGCATAACATTTATACATATTAATATTTAACCTACGAACTATTTCTTTTCAGCTATAACCAACATGTCCCTTCAAAATCCGTTGTTAATTCGTACGGACTTTTAACAAATTATTATAATTTATTTAAAAAAATATACTTTAAACATAAAACAACCAATTTATATAGTGCTTCAGAGCTAAAAGCAAGACAAAACCTTTTTCCATACACAATTTTTTTATAAAAAATTTAACATGTAACTCCTAGGGTGATTTTTCTAAGGTTCTTTTCAAAAGTATCGAAGATACCGTGAATGGATTATACTAAGAAACCTGAAGAATTCGAGGATTCATTTTAAGCAAGCTATAGTTCAAAACACATGCGTTTATATAACTTAATCCATTGGCCCACTCCGTATTTGACACTTCCTGGAGAATGCTGGTCCAATCGTCGCCTTCCACCGTGACAGCAAGCAACCAATGTGCAGTTGATGTCGGCATATTTGCACGTAAAACTGTAGAGTCTAGCCTGCAGGTCATTGAACTCGCGATATTTTTTCCGGTCTCTACATATTACCATAGCGACAAGTGACCACACAACTGTCACGGGCCAGCAGCGAGAATGCCTGGTCACGGCTTATTTGTAACCAATAAGAATACAAGGAGCTTACTGGAAGTTCATCCCTCTATTTTCCCGACCAATAACGAAACAGTGTCGTAATATGTGGCATACGAAAGCTTCGTACGCAAACAGCACAAAGCTAAATCATAAAATGCTACACTTCTGAGGCCAAATGTGCTGGTGCGTCAGGAGATCGTATGCGCCGATTGTCCGAGGCGTTAAGTGACCCTACAGCTTCTGCTTTGAGGAAGAGTAGCCTTAGTTCAAACAAACACTCTTCCCCGTTCAGCGCTACATGCGTTGTTTCACCGCGATATTATTTCTCCCTTACGTGGATTGCTTTGCAAGAAACGTGACCAGATATTATTATGAAGTTAGTAAATGCAAATAATGTTACATTATTATTATTTTTTTTTTTGCTTTACGGAANTGGATTGCTTTGCAAGAAACGTGACCAGATATTATTATGAAGTTAGTAAATGCAAATAATGTTACATTATTATTATTATTATTTTTTGCTTTAGGGAGTAAGCAGCTTCATGTTAAGAAATATTACGCTCTATCTATAACACTGAAAATATTTTACAATAAGAAAAACATAAAAAATTCTTGTTAACGTTGCTTAGATTACGTGTATTTGTAATAGGTAAATAACAGGCCTATCATGTCTAATATTTCTCACTTACTGCTAAGAATGTCTCGTAGGATGTGCCCTAGCGACCGCGGTAACCATTCCGACATTGAGACGATCTACAAACCCCGGATGTTTAAAGTAGTAATAATGTTTATTATTACTGATTTCGGTCTGGAGTCGAAGTAAACTCGAAACCTTCTAAACATATAAATTATATATAATGCAGCTATTTTCTTAATATATATGATATGTTAAAAATAATTATCAGTTGGTTTGGCCTAACGCGGTACTACAGGCGTGGCAAAAGGTTTAAGGGACACACACACATACACAGTAAGGTTAGCTCATAACGCTATTATTGCTACTCAGAAATGTAAGTTAAATGATAATAATCAATTAATATATCAATATTGGTTAATTGGTGTTCCTATTGTTAAAAGCAAATAGTAATAAATTTTTTTTAAATTTAATTCGTTAATTTTATATTTTTGTGTAAATAATACGCGAAAATAATAGATGGTGTAAACCTGCGTTATTATAATGTATATTTTGTGAACGGATTTAGAGGGGGGAGGGAGGCATAACATTTCGTCGACAAGAGCGGCCATTGGAAACCAGGCAGAATAAGAAACTCTAACAATATAAGGATGGGGAGGGAATTGGCCATAACTTACGTTAAGAAAAAAATCACAGCATTTTACGGGTGCGGTTTCTGGAAATCCTGTGCAGATAATATACATGTGTGCAATATTTCATGCACTGTATCGTAAACAAATCAGTAAATATGAACTACATACTCTATTCCGAACCACTCTACGCCCAGATAAGTGTACCATTTACTTTTGTCCTAACGTGAATATTATTAAACCTTTTCCTCTGATGCAAGAAAAATTGTCAATGAATACATCATCTGAATAAAGCTATTCAACGCACTTAAGGTAACCAGTGTGATATTTAAGTGTGGTCTTTTTCTTATTAACACTAAAGAGGTCGATGCTTGCTTAAAAAAAATTTACGTATACAGTTTTGTAGACTTGGGAAAACGCAACTAGCCACGAGTTATTAGGTTTCAAAAAAAAAATTACACTGGCCATGAATATTTGTTAGGCAAAATGTGCTCGTATGTGTGGCGACCGTACGCGGTGAGCGGCCGGTTCGTCAAGTGGTCGTACGACTTCTGCTTTGAGGAAGAGTGGACTAAGTCCAAACTTCCTTCCCCCGTTCAGCGCTACACACTATGATTCCCTGCTATTTCTCCAATTACGTCGGATGCATTGCAATAAACAAACCAGTAATTACTATGAAGCTATTAAAGAAAATAATTTTACTTTTATTCATATTTTACTTAAGTGAATAAGCAGCTTGATGGTTAGAAACACCGTGCTCTAATTATAACACTGAATATATTATGTACGAGTTTAGTTCGACTCCATACGGAAATAAGTGNTAGAAACACCGTGCTCTAATTATAACACTGAATATATTATGTACGAGTTTAGTTCGACTCCATACGGAAATAAGTGGTAGTAAAATTATTATTGCTTTAAGAATGCAGGGTTTGTAGGTCGTCGCAACGATGGAATGGTTACCGCGGTCGCTAGGGAACTCTAAGCAGTTGGCGAAAAATATTAAACAGGATTTTATTTATGTATTACTCAAATACGTACGCTGAGCTACATACAAGTATTTTTCATTATTATTTATAAATTGAATATATGCGGCAAAAAATGTTTCATGAACAGTACTACAAAATACAAGTTCTGGCGGGAGTAATTTAAATTTGAAAATGTAAAGAAAATGTGAAAAAGTAATAATTTGAAGAACGGTAATCTCTCTTAGTCGTGGTTTGTACAGTTCTTGAAATTTGTATGGAAGCATGCCAATCATAATTGCAGTCTCTGATTTCGCTTCATTGGGAAAATTTTGTATTCTCAAAAAAAAAAAAAAATTATTAAGTCGTTTTAAAGCTGTTAGCAATATGAGACGATGTAATGTTTTGAGACATCAATTCGATTTTTAAATTATGTGTAAATTATTAGAAAACATTAACTTACATATATTTTACAAAATGATTCACGCGGAGTTACCACCACTCACATGGCTTATTTTTCGAATCATTTGGAGGAAAATCTGTCATGTGACTGTATGTCCAGTTCCTAATATTTACAGACCTATACGAAAAATTGGAAACGCAATATAGTAAACGGCTTCACTATATTGTTGCGTGTGGGGATGGATGAAGGATATCAAAGGACTGCACAAACACGTGAGGAACTACTTGCGTGCATCATGCATGCCGCTACAGAGACAGTCGTGAGCAGCTGCGTAGAACAACGCTTGCGGTTCATAGGTACGGAGGTAGACGGAAACGTTTTGAACATATCTTGTAAACTTGTTGCACTCAATTTCGATGCTCAACTGTAAACAATAGAGTCTGTAAATACATAAAAGCAATAACTTCTACAAGTGTCATTTTTTTTTCTTCACCTTTCCAATTTTTCGAATTACTTTGTAAATATTTGCAAAATGGCTCACTTTCATGTGACGCTCTTTGCTCCAAATGACTTCAGGAATAAGCCCTGTGATTGGCGCTAACTTCTCGTTAATTATCCTGAATGTTTAAATGTTTCTATTATTTATATTTTTCTGCATTCTCCACGTTTGTATTTATTGTAAAATGTCTAGAAAACATTTTTAGGAAGTTAAGAAAATCAGTTATTTGGCTTTAATTTCGAGGGATATACAACTTGCAGAGGCAGATTTTGGGTTCACTATTTAAAAGAGGACATAACTTCGGAACATTTTATTTTTTTAACATGTACACCTGTTAAAGATTTTACTTAATTTCATCGTGTAAATAATACGTAATGTTAGTAAGGCTATCGTCATTCAAACACGTACGTGAATGGGTTACATTCTAAACATACCGTAATTTTCCGTCTATAATTAAATTATAAAACAATTAGATAGACATCCGTATCAGGTGCGGAGGACAGATTTTGAAAGTTAGAAGAAAGTAGTGCCGATATTGTGGTTTTGCTAACATAACCTTCATTCCTTCTTGAGTGTTATGACACATAAAGCCATACTGTTTATGTTTCTATTTGTTGTTGGTTACGTTTCCCTGAAAAAAATTATTCCTTATGCTAGTGACTATAAGATTTTACCGTTTTCAAGAACAAAAATTTCTCTGGTTGGTGAATTAAAAAAGCAAGTGGGCNTTTTACCGTTTTCAAGAACAAAAATTTCTCTGGTTGGTGAATTAAAAAAGCAAGTGGGCTGGATTTCTGTTTATTCATAATCACTTTCATTATGTCCATTTTTAAAAAATCCATAAATGGTTTTCCTCGTAAAAATTTCAGTATTTATTAAAATTGTTGCGTGTTGTATTTTTTCCTTCATTTCGCACCCACATATATATATATAAAGACAGTGATAAATTGACTTATTGGGGATGGATGGGCCTTTATTATTTACGTGTTTAGAGGAACTCACATAGCAGCGGAGGGGGCAAGTAAATCTTGTTGTAACAGAATGACGACATCGTTAAAGGATCGGATTTCGGAACCACGAAGTTGCTTATGAACAGGGCACAGCGTGGCGGCTGAGAAGCAAATCCCCTTTGCATCAAATCGCATCACTATAGAAATTATATAAATGTGAGCACTTAATATTGTTCTAACTTTCTGAATAGAGAGGAATGCTGCTACATTTTTTACACAATCCAGTTTTTACGTGAGTAGCATAAAAGTCATAAAATGCCTGCACATTTAATTGTACGCGGTTTTAAAGCATGCTGTTGCTATTGGTTATGCACGACTAAGGCAAGCTTTTAATGGTAGAGTGTAATAAGAGTCAAGATTCCTCAAAGGTGGTTGTGTATTAAAATTTGGAGAATCTTCACTCAAGATTATCAGGCAATTAGCGTTAAGGTAGTTCGTGGAAGCTTTTGAAATATTTATTATAGAAAAATAAAATAATTATTATTAGCTAGCTACGCAAATTGTATACATGTTGTAATTGAAAAGATCCATAATTGTTCATAATGCCGAAGTCTTATTTCTGAAAGCTATATTGATAGTCGACAAACCGCAACTCTTGACATCTTCTTCGAAAAAACTTCCATGTAGAGATATAGTGCGTTATATCAGGGCATTTTGGGCAAATAGTGGCGCCGTTTACCGCCGGTGAACGGGATTTTAAACAGATGCGACTAGTGGAGTATTCCAGACCTCCTCAGAACTATTGAAATATATTGTTCAGAAATTAACAGCCAAAATGTAAAATAAATTCATTCAACTCTCTCCGCCTCATATTGTAAAGGGAGAATGGAACCGTGATGCATACACTTTACAGTTAATAATATGAGGTCATCGTGCATGACGTTGCAGGTTTCTTATAACATATTACATTTCTCTATTCACTGGCCGTTTTGTTGCACGAGTTCAAACCGGAACATGTAACTGCCAAACTGTAAAGTAATGTGGTAAGCGCATGGGGCGTAGTTATAGAAAAGCATCGAAAGCAAATAATTGATTAGTAAATATCGACTAATCGTTGCATGATGGCCACCCAAAGCAAGCAAGGTTGGCCGATGGAGGCGTGTCATATTTCTAGTGGAATTCGTGACGTCAGGCCTAAGGCCGGGATTACGATGACTTCACGTTACACGTTACACGCATCACGCCATACGTTTACGTGTACGTAAAACGTGATTTTGGGTGAGACATTATCATGCTTCACGTAATTAGTAACAAGTGTGTACCGAATAAAAATGTCGGGGATTCATTTTGTTGCGTTTCAGATTGAAAACTTTGAAAATTCAAGTCATACAGTCGTATTTGCGTTTTCATATTGATGTGGCAAGAACAGGTTGCAAAAGTATGGCGCTCGTGATTTATACAAACTTTGAAAACATTTCGGACAAGGCCCAGGAGATAGCCATAACCTACAGAACGATATGAGTCAGGGAGATGTTGACGTATTTTTCGTGCATATGGAATGCATTGTATGCAATCAACTCCAATATGCTGAGAAAATTAAGTTGTGTATATTGAATTAGGTTTCCTAAAAATGCAAACTTAATGGTTAACATTCTGCATTTCATGTACGCATTTTTGTACCTGTCATAAACATAATTAATGAACTGTGGCAATGTAAAGCTCCCTAAATATTTACGAATTAAAAAAATATACAGTGGAACCCTCTTATAAGGTTCTTCAGGGGTCCACAAGAAAGTGACACTATAAGCAGGAAAACCTTATAAGAGGGAAACACAAAAATTCAAGAATCTGGACACCAAAAGATATAAAATTATGCACCGTAATAAACACACAACTTTACATAATGAACAAAACAAATATTTCTTTTAAATACATAATCTTTTAAGAAATTTTATCTCCTGGTTGCAAAATCATAAAATAAGTATACGAGCAAAAGATTACTGTACATGCAAAACAAGCACAATTGTTCGTGGCAGTTTGTCTCCTGGTTGCATCAATGATTCGATTCAGAGTAGTCACTGGGATTTCCAAATTCCGAGGAATTGCTGTGCGTGTTCTACCCGGATTACGGTCCACGTGCTTGATTAAGATTAACTTTTCAGCTAATGAAAATGTTTGTTTTTTCTTAGAGGCACTCATTTTAATTTTTCACTAAAACTGTTTCAAGGATGAATTAATTTTCACTACATAAATATTAACTGGGCATGTGCAAAGGTCGTTTTTTAAATGTGAAGCGAAGTCGAAGCGAAGCTTGCATTATGCGAAGGAATTTCGAAGAACAATCGGAGCTGAAGGATTAAAAAATATATATAATAGGCTACAGTTTTCAAGTATATTCAACTCGTTTGTACTGTTACTGCCAAAAAAATGTATGCCTACTAGACACTGAGCATAGGAATAAAACATATCCTAATCTTGTACTGCTGAAAAACTGAAATATCAAAATCTGTAAGAAAGTAATCATTATACATTTGGATACCTACAAACTTTTTAAAAACTATCATACTCCATATATCCAGTCCCTTTTGGCACCACCAGGGCACAGAGATTTCAATGGGTAGCTATCAACATTTGGCCTCTTCCCTTACCTNTCCAGTCCCTTTTGGCACCACCAGGGCACAGAGATTTCAATGGGTAGCTATCAACATTTGGCCTCTTCCCTTACCTCCTCCAAGAACCCTTGTCAATGTCAGGCTAGATGGTAAACTTGCCGGATGGTGGTGGCATTAGGGCCTCAGAGCAAGAGAGTTGAGCCACTTTCACTGCTTACAAGGAAAGTGTGAAGTTTAGAAACACCGTGCTCTAATTATAACACTGAATATATTATGTACGAGTTTAGTTCGACTCCATACGGAAATAAGTGATAGTAAAATTATTATTGCTTTAAGAATGCAGGGTTTGTAGGTCGTCGCAACGATGGAATGGTTACCGCGGTCGCTAGGGAACTCTAAGCAGTTGACGTGAAATATTAAACAAGATTTTATTTATGTATTACACAAATACGTACGCTAAGCTACATACAAGTATTTTTCAGTATTATTTATAAAATGATTATATGCGGCAAATAATGTTTTATGAACAGTACTACAAAATACAAGTTCTGGCGGGAGTAATTTAAATTTGAAAAGGTAAAGAAAATGTGAAAAAGTAATAATTTGAAGAACGGTAATCTCTCTTAGTCGTGGTTTGTACAGTTCTTGAAATTTGTATGGAAGCATGCCAATCATAATTGCAGTCTCTGATTTCGCTTCATTGGGAACATTTTGTATTCTCAAAAAAAAAAAAAAATTATTAAGTCGTTTTAAAGCTGTTAGCAATATGAGACGATGTAATGTTTTGAGACATCAATTCGATTTTTAAATTATGTGTAAATTATTAGAAAACATTAACTTACATATATTTTACAAAATGATTCACGCGGAGTTACCACCACTCACATGGCTTATTTTTCGAATCATTTGGAGGAAAATCTGTCATGTGACTGTATGTCCAGTTCCTAATATTTACAGACCTATACGAAAAATTGGAAACGCAATATAGTAAACGGCTTCACTATATTGTTGCGTGTGGGGATGGATGAAGGATATCAAAGGACTGCACAAACACGTGAGGAACTACTTGCGTGCATCATGCATGCCGCTACAGAGACAGTCGTGAGCAGCTGCGTAGAACAACGCTTGCGGTTCATAGGTACGGAGGTAGACGGAAACGTTTTGAACATATCTTGTAAACTTGTTGCACTCAATTTCGATGCTCAACTGTAAACAATAGAGTCTGTAAATACATNGTTTTGAACATATCTTGTAAACTTGTTGCACTCAATTTCGATGCTCAACTGTAAACAATAGAGTCTGTAAATACATAAAAGCAATAACTTCTACAAGTGTCATTTTTTTTTCTTCACCTTTCCAATTTTTCGAATTACTTTGTAAATATTTGCAAAATGGCTCACTTTCATGTGACGCTCTTTGCTCCAAATGACTTCAGGAATAAGCCCTGTGATTGGCGCTAACTTCTCGTTAATTATCCTGTATGTTTAAATGTTTCTATTATTTATATTTTTCTGCATTCTCCACGTTTGTATTTATTGTAAAATGTCTAGAAAACATTTTTAGGAAGTTAAGAAAATCAGTTATTTGGCTTTAATTTCGAGGGATATACAACTTGCAGAGGCAGATTTTGGGTTCACTATTTAAAAGAGGACATAACTTCGGAACATTTGATTTTTTTAACATGTACACCTGTTAAAGATTTTACTTAATTTCATCGTGTAAATAATACGTAATGTTAGTAAGGCTATCGTCATTCAAACACGTACGTGAATGGGTTACATTCTAAACATACCGTAATTTTCCGTCTATAATTAAATTATAAAACAATTAGATAGACATCCGTATCAGGTGCGGAGGACAGATTTTGAAAGTTAGAAGAAAGTAGTGCCGATATTGTGGTTTTGCTAACATAACCTTCATTCCTTCTTGAGTGTTATGACACATAAAGCCATACTGTTTATGTTTCTATTNTGTGGTTTTGCTAACATAACCTTCATTCCTTCTTGAGTGTTATGACACATAAAGCCATACTGTTTATGTTTCTATTAGTTGTTGGTTACGTTTCCCTGAAAAAAATTATTCCTTATGCTAGTGACTATAAGATTTTACCGTTTTCAAGAACAAAAATTTCTCTGGTTGGTGAATTAAAAAAGCAAGTGGGGNATACTGTTTATGTTTCTATTTGTTGTTGGTTACGTTTCCCTGAAAAAAATTATTCCTTATGCTAGTGACTATAAGATTTTACCGTTTTCAAGAACAAAAATTTCTCTGGTTGGTGAATTAAAAAAGCAAGTGGGCTGGATTTCTGTTTATTCATAATCACTTTCATTATGTCCATTTTTAAAAAATCCATAAATGGTTTTCCTCGTAAAAATTTTAGTATTTATTAAAATTGTTGCGTGTTGTATTTTTTCCTTCATTTCGCACCCACATATATATATATATATATATATATATATACAGTGATAAATTGACTTATTGGGGATGGATGGGCCTTTATTATTTACGTGTTTAGAGGAACTCACATAGCAGCGGAGGGGGCAAGTAAATCTTGTTGTAACAGAATGACGACATCGTTAAAGGATCGGATTTCGGAACGACGAAGTTGCTTATGAACAGGGCACAGCGTGGCGGCTGAGAAGCAAATCCCCTTTGCATCAAATCGCATCACTATAGAAATTATATAAATGTGAGCACTTAATATTGTTCTAACTTTCTGAACAGAGAGGAATGCTGCTACATTTTTTACACAATCCAGGTTTTACGTGAGTAGCATAAAAGTCATAAAATGCCTGCACATTTAATTGTACGCGTTTTTAAAGCATGCTGTTGCTATTGGTTATGTACGACTAAGGCAAGCTTTTAATGGTAGAGTGTAATAAGAGTCAAGATTCCTCAAAGGTGGTTGTGTATTAAAATTTGGAGAATCTTCACTCAAGATTATCAGGCAATTAGCGTTAAGGTAGTTCGTGGAAGCTTTTGAAATATTTATTATAGAAAAATAAAATAATTATTATTAGCTAGCTACGCAAATTGTATACATGTTGTAATTGAAAAGATCCATAATTGTTCATAATGCCGAAGTCTTATTTCTGAAAGCTATATTGATAGTCGACAAACCGCAACTCTTGACATCTTCTTCGAAAAAACTTCCATGTAGAGATATAGTGCGTTATATCAGGGCATTTTGGGCAAATAGAGGCGCCATTTACCGCCGGTGAACGGGATTTTAAACAGATGCCACTAGTGGAGTATTCCAGACCTCCTCAGAACTATTGAAATATATTGTTCAGAAATTAACAGCCAAAATGTAAAATAAATTCATTCAACTCTCTCCGCCTCATATTGTACAGGGATNATTGTAAAGGGAGAATGGAACCGTGATGCATACACTTTACAGTTAATAATATGAGGTCATCGTGCATGACGTTGCAGGTTTCTTATAACATATTACATTTCTCTATTCACTGGCCGTTTTGTTGCACGAGTTCAAACCGGAACATGTAACTGCCAAACTGTAAAGTAATGTGGTAAGCGCATGGGGCGTAGTTATAGAAAAGCATCGAAAGCAAATAATTGATTAGTAAATATCGACAAATCGTTGCATGATGGCCACCCAAAGCAAGCAAGGTTGGCCGATGGAGGCGTGTCATATTTCTAGTGGAATTCGTGACGTCAGGCCTAAGGCCGGGATTACGATGACTTCACGTTACACGTTACACGCATCACGTCATACGTTTACGTGTACGTAAAACGTGATTTTGGGTGAGATATTATCATGCTTCACGTAATTAGTAACAAGTGTGTACCGAATAAAAATGTCGGGGATTCATTTTGTTGCGTTTCAGATTGAAAACTTTGAAAATTCAAGTCATACAGTCGTATTTGCGTTTTCATATTGATGTGGCAAGAACAGGTTGCAAAAGTATGGCGCTCGTGATTTATACAAACTTTGAAAACATTTCGGACAAGGCCCAGGAGATAGCCATAACCTACAGAACGATATGAGTCAGGGAGATGTTGACGTATTTTTCGTGCATATGGAATACATTGTATGCAATCAACTCCAATATGCTGAGAAAATTAAGTTGTAAATATTGAATTAGGTTTCCTAAAAATGCAAACTTAATGGTTAACATTCTGCATTTCATGTACGTATTTTTGCACCTGTCATAAACATAATTAATGAACTGTGGCAATGTAAAGCTCCCTAAATATTTACGAATTAAAAAAATATATATATTGTAGCCTGACATTTATTACTGCTTTATCCTCATTTCCGGGAGAAAATTATATACGTGGTAGACGAAATAAAAACGTGAGCAGACTACATTGCGAAAATAAAGACTAACTCATAAAAAACAACGACAACACAACATTAAAAGCAACGATAACACAATATCGTCCCATTTGCGATTGGTCAGCAATATCATGTAGTGCAGAGGTACGTGTATCAGGTTTCACGCATCACGCAAAAGTTAGACATTGACAAGCTTTTCCATCACGCGAACCTTACGTGTCATGGTCGTAATAGGTACACTTGAAACACATTAGTCAGGATCTAGCCGGCTTACACGAACGTGTTGCTCGTTACTTCTTAAGTGAAACGTGAAGTCATTGTAATCCCTGCCTAAACTTCTCCGGCTGGATGGTCATCTTGCGTTCGAGAAATAGCGTGCAATGTAAAAGAAAACTCGTCGCTTAGGGCGAACCAATCTTTCAAAAGCTATGAAATCTTGAGGATCTGTAGATATTTTCTACCATTAGTAAACTGAAGGATCAGGTGGTATATCAGATGAGACTGTTGGCTACTATACATTATATACAAACATCTGATAACGTATAGTTCGAAAGTAAGAAATAATTATAAAGATGGAATGTATGCAATAAGTAAATTAATTTAATTTGTGTATACATAATAATGCGAGTTTAATTTACTATTTAGTGCATTCTACTTCACTGAAATATTTATTAATTCCGTAGTGTGTACAATTGGTTTCAAGAGTCTGTTTAAGATCAAATTTATGTGAGTTTGGCAGGAGTAGGGTCAGGTAGGGTCTGAAGTATTTTGCCTTACTCGGGTCGATTAAAATCAGTTGTGTTCTGTAAGGCGAATGAATGAACAGCGGAATATTTTTTAAGAATGTTTCGCAACGGATTAATTTGACCTGGTAAGTTTTGCGAAGTATTTTCTGCGAAGAGGATGGTAACGAGATTCGTATTATGCGGTGAGTGGAGTTTTACTGCCATATATCGAGGACCAATCAACCGATATGCATACAGAGATCCTCCTTTGCTGAATTGTTCTGCAAAGAAGTGCCAGGTAAGAAAACAAAATATTTTGTCTTATTTACGACAATACAGGGCAATACAGCCTGCGCCACTTTGCTATTGTTTCAATTGTATAAATCTGTGTAATTTTGTTTTTTTAAGCATGTATTCATGGGTGTACAAGGTCGACAAAGTCGTGGTGCTTTATAACCTAGGGGCCATTGGAGTTTAGGCAGAGCAGAGCAAGGATATAGACACCATAAGAAAGAAAATGGTGACCTTCTTGAAAGAGAAGTAATTAGTGGCAGTCAAGATCAATCTTCTGGGTTAGCGTAAAGCACAGAATTAAAAGTAGGACTGGCGATGTCACGTCTCTCTCAGGTCATGTAAATTTCGAGTTGTGATCCTTGCTACCTCGTAAGATGTATTACGAGGTGGATAAGTTAAAGGTGGCCAATGTTTTAGCATCCAACCATGAGATGATGCAATAATTGTTTACGAAGTGTACTGGGTTAGTGGCAGACATCATTTTACAATTTCTCACATTTACGAAAACTTCGGTAATTGTAAAAAACTAATTGTGGTTAAATTTGTGCTCCAAACATTTAAAGGAGGATTTAGTATAAGATACAGTTTACTGTTTTTATCGACCAGGAGAAAGGTTATTAGAATTTATTCAAGGTATTATTAGTCGCATTACTGTTGAACTTAAATTCAATGCATAAGAGTTTGTTATTTTAATTTTAGAAAATATCTCTCCCTATCTTTAGACGACAAATTGCATGTATTGCTACCCCCAAAACCAAAGGTGATCTACAAACATGAGATGTTAAAGATGCTGCTATTCGCCTCCCTGTGAGATTATATAGAGGAAGTGTCATAGGGTACGAGTTACCTTTTCCAGACACACACTTTAGGTGCCTTGGGTGTTGCATAGGGGTTAACAATAATGTATTCTCTCAGTGTTTCAGTTGTCTGAGTTATATTTGTCCCAAATATAATACACATACTTGACCATAAATTAACACATAATTTACCGGAAATTAACACATACATTACTGACCCTGCGAGTTGTGAGCTTGAAGGGCAGTTTTAAAGTACTCGTGCTAACTGCTGCCAACATCATGGGGGGGATGCTAGGCNATGTTTGTTATTGTTCTTATGGAGAAACATTGGGGACTAGAAAAATCGTGCATTATAGGCGGGAAAACCTTTTAAAAGGGAACCTTATAAGAGGGTTCTACTGTATATATTGTAGCCTAACATTTATTACTGCTTTATCCTCATTTCCGGGAGAAAATTATATACGTGGTAGACGAAATAAAAACGTGAGCAGACTACATCGCGAAAATAAAAACAAACTCATAAAAAACAAAGACAACACAACATTAAAAGCAACGATAACACAACATCGTCCCATTTGCGATTGGCCAGCGATATCATGTAGTGCAGAGGCACATGTATCAGGTTTCACGCATCACGCAAAAGTTAGACATTGACAAGCTTTTCCATCACGCGAACCTTACGTGTCATGGTCGTAATAGGTACACTTGAAACACATTAGTCAGGATCTAGCCGGCTTACACGAACGTGTTGCTCGTTACTTCTTAAGTGAAACGTGAAGTCATTGTAATCCCTGCCTAAACTTCTCCGGCTGGATGGTCTTCTTGCGTTCGAGAAATAGCGTGCCATGTAAAAGAAAACTCGTCGCTTAGGGCGAACCAAATTTTCAAAAGGTATGAAATCTTGAGGATCTGCAGATATTTTCTACC
Source organism: Clitarchus hookeri (assembly GCA_002778355.1). NCBI lineage: Eukaryota > Metazoa > Arthropoda > Insecta > Phasmatodea > Phasmatidae > Clitarchus > Clitarchus hookeri. The sequence goes on along the minus strand of NQII01005258.1, from coordinate 59,061 downwards.
ATTAGTAAACTGAAGGATCAGGTGGTATATCAGATGAGACCGTTGGCTACTATACATTATATACAAACATCTGATAACGTATAGTTCGAAAGTAAGAAATAATTATAAAGATGGAATGTATGCAATAAGTAAATTAATTTAATTTGTGTATACATAATAATGCNGAAAGTAAGAAATAATTATAAAGATGGAATGTATGCAATAAGTAAATTAATTTAATTTGTGTATACATAATAATGCGAGTTTAATTTACTATTTAGTGCATTCTACTTCACTGAAATATTTATTAATTCNAATTTGTGTATACATAATAATGCGAGTTTAATTTACTATTTAGTGCATTCTACTTCACTGAAATATTTATTAATTCTGTAGTGTGTACAATTGGTTTCAAGAGTCTGTTTAAGATCAAATTTATGTGAGTTTGGCAGGAGTAGGGTCAGGTAGGGTCTGAAGTATTTTGCCTTACTCGGGTCGATTAAAATCAGTTGTGTTCTGTAAGGCGAATGAATGAACAGCGGGATATTTTTTAAGAATGTTTCGCAACGGATTAATTTGACCTGGTAAGTTTTGCGAAGTATTTTCTGCGAAGAGGATNAATATTTTTTAAGAATGTTTCGCAACGGATTAATTTGACCTGGTAAGTTTTGCGAAGTATTTTCTGCGAAGAGGATGGTAACGAGATTCGTATTATGCGGTGAGTGGAGTTTTACTGCCATATATCGAGGACCAATCAACCGATATGCATACAGAGATCCTCCTTTGCTGAATTGTTCTGCAAAGAAGTGCCAGGTAAGAAAACAAAATATTTTGTCTTATTTACGACAATACAGGGCAATACAGCCTGCGCCACTTTGCTATTGTTTCAATTGTATAAATCTGTGTAATTTTGTTTTTTTAAGCATGTATTCATGGGTGTACAAGGTCGACAAAGTCGTGGTGCTTTATAACCTAGGGGCCATTGGAGTTTAGGCAGAGCAGAGCAAGGATATAGACACCATAAGAAAGAAAATGGTGACCTTCTTGAAAGAGAAGTAATTAGTGGCAGTCAAGATCAATCTTCTGGGTTAGCGNCCATAAGAAAGAAAATGGTGACCTTCTTGAAAGAGAAGTAATTAGTGGCAGTCAAGATCAATCTTCTGGGTTAGCGGAAAGCACAGAATTAAAAGTAGGACTGGCGATGTCACGTCTCTCTCAGGTCATGTAAATGTCGAGTTGTGATCCTTGCTACCTCGTAAGATATATTACGAGGTGGATAAGTTAAAGGTGGCCAATGTTTTAGCATCCAACCATGAGATGATGCAATCNCCAATGTTTTAGCATCCAACCATGAGATGATGCAATCATTGTTTACGAAGTGTACTGGGTTAGTGGCAGACATCATTTTACAATTTCTCACATTTACGAAAACTTCGGTAATTGTAAAAAACTAATTGTGGTTAAATTTGTGCTCCAAACATTTAAAGGAGGATTTAGTATAAGAGACAGTTTACTGTTTTTATCGACCAGGAGAAAGGTTATTAGAATTTATTCAAGGTATTATTAGTCGCATTACTGTTGAACTTAAATTCAATGCATAAGAGTTTGTTATTTTAATTTTAGAAAATATCTCTCCCTATCTTTAGACGACAAATTGCATGTATTGCTACCCCCAAAACCAAAGGTGATCTACAAACATGAGATGTTAAAGATGCTGCTATTCGCCTCCCTGTGAGATTATATACAGGAAGTGTCATAGGGTACGAGTTACCTTTTCCAGACACACACTTTAGATGCCTTGGGTGTTGCATAGGGGTTAACAATAATGTATTCTCTCAGTGTTTCAGTTGTCTGAGTTATATTTGTCCCAAATATAATACACATACTTGACCATAAATTAACACACAATTTACCGGAAATTAAAACATACATTACTGACCCTACGAGTTGTGAGCTTGAAGGGCAGTTTTAAAGTACTCGTGCTAACTGCTGCCAACATCATGGGGGGGATGCTAGGCANCGAGTTGTGAGCTTGAAGGGCAGTTTTAAAGTACTCGTGCTAACTGCTGCCAACATCATGGGGGGGATGCTAGGCATCGGGGAATGTTCCTGGAGGGACGATGCTAGTTTTAAGATGTAATGTAGTTCTGGGTGTTCCTGCAGTAGGTTGAGGTCCGGTGAGAGCTGGGCAGCCCCTTGAGGCCCTCGCTGGCTCTCGTTGGCTTGGTGGACTCAGCTGGTTTCCTCCTTCGGCCTCGACGGACTGACTCCCTCGTCCCAGCATGGCGCTTCTGGGCTACGCGCCTACCGCGTCCCGGTGTGGCACTCCCGGTTGAAGCAACCAGTCGACTCCCGCTCTCGGCGTCGTACGACTGACCTCCTCCTCTCGGCGTGGGGCTTCTGGGCGATGCGCCTACCGCGTCCTGGCGTGGCACTCCCTGTTGAAGCTCACCTCTCGACGCCCGCTCTCGGCGTCGTACGACTAACTCACTACATCACCGACTGACTGCCGGGGTCCGATCCCCGGACTCGGCTGACTGATTCCCTGACTGACTCGTATCACGGAGTGGTGATACAACTGGTCCAGCTGATCCTCCTCCTCTCGGTGTGGGGGTTCAACTGACTTCCTTTCTTCCCGTGTCGGGAGACCTCTTAACCCCCCTTGGTGACCTCCTGATCCTCACACGTGTCTCAATNTGACTTCCTTTCTTCCCGTGTCGGGAGACCTCTTAACCCCCCTTGGTGACCTCCTGATCCTCACACGTGTCTCAATAGTGGGGGAGGGGAGGGGAAAACTCCAGCTGACCTCAGCATTATCTCAGAACATGTCATTTGTTCTCTCACGTTTTGCTAGGGGAGGGAGTGTTGGTCCGCGGCCATACGGCCAAACACTGTCAGCCCTTTTCNCTTTGTTCTCTCACGTTTTGCTAGGGGAGGGAGTGTTGGTCCGCGGCCATACGGCCAAACACTGTCAGCCCTTTTCTCCGCACGTGTCTATGTTCTCATGTGTTCCTCGGTGCATCGGTGAATTACTGGTTTAACTCGGCATAACCTTGGCATGTGTTAATTACTTGTCTGCCCTCTCGGACAGACCTGGTCTAGCAGCACATTTCAATGCGGCGGCCCTTGCAGGGTGGTAATATAGCGGGCAGGGGGATGGTGGGGTTGTCAGCAGCATCCTAAATACATACAATTTGCAGCATGCATCTAATTGGGAACATTATGTATACCTCCCATCAGTATATATTAAAATTTTCTCCTGCAATACAAAGTGGTACAGTTAGTTAAGTACAAGGTGGTAAAATACATACTTGCTNTATATATTAAAATTTTCTCCTGCAATACAAAGTGGTACAGTTAGTTAAGTACAAGGTGGTAAAATACATACTTGCTGTTGTTTTGGAAAGTCTGGGCATTTAGTTAGCGAATGTAAAGTATGAGTGCAGGAGAACCGAAGGTGTTTTGGATGTGGTAAAGTGGGTCATTTTCAAAATGATAGTTCGGGAAATAAGAAAAGTAAAAGAAAGGTAGTTAAAGTGAAAGAGTGTCAGGATAACTTAGTTGAGAAAAGTACTGCGGTTTTAGGCAGAAAGAATCATAGAAAGGTTGAGAGCTTAGTTGTTGACATTGTAATTAAAAATAAACATATCTCAGCATTAGTTGCTACTGGAGCAATCAGTTGTTTTTTTAGTCAAAGTTTAGCAAGTACCCTAGTTTCTGAGGACCCTGAATTAAAGCATAAACTTAAAGTTGGTATAGCGTTCAATTTAGTGGTTGCCAATGGAGAATGTTATAATGTTGAGGTAAAGATAGCGCTCAACTTTGATACCTTCCCAGTGCTATGGCGTATAAGTAGGTATTGATTCTGCTCTCTTCGTAAGGCGCCAGCAATTGATGCTAGCCCTCAGTGTCAGGGCATAGGAATATGTTGATGCTACTATCCCTAGGTCCAATTTACCAAATAAATTCACCTTCTTTGCGAGTTAACATATGTCAGTTTTATTTTCGCTTAACAGGTTAACTTCTAGATGNCTGTTTTATTTTCGCTTAACAGGTTAACTTCTAGATGAACACACGAGACAACTCTCCCCCCCCAGCTACATAGGCTATGTAGATCATGACGCAGCAATTTGTGTCGTGGGGAGCAAGGTTCGTCACACTTCCTGTATGTCTCTACTTAGCTGTCTCGAGGCGATGGTCCATCTTCCAGCCGCTCCGTCACTCGGTGGACGGGCTACGATGCCTGGGCTGCGACAGGTCCTCGCCGACCGGTGTTGACATCTCGATGCCTTCCCTCGAACGCGTTCCTCCCGGCGCCACTCTGCACTCCACGCTTCACATCGGCCAACTGCTCCGTTTCTTCCTTTTCCTTCTGTTTTTGTAAGCTCGTTCACCATATTAAACTCGTAAAAACGTGTTCGGCGCTCCGGCTACCCACACATGGGCCCGGCGTCGTCCCTCGATTCTGGCATAGAAGTTTAAATGCTCCGCCCGGCACGTGCTGGGACACTTTGTAGGCCACTTGGTCGGCGCAGTGTTTCTCCTGCCTCTGGATATCGCATCGCTATTGTTCTTGCATGCTCGCCAAAAGCTCTCATAATTTATTGCGGTAGCCGGCTCGGGAGAGACGCAGCTGCTGGTGTGAGCTTAACGTCCTCTTGCAGCTGCGAGTTGCAGCTGCTTCTGTCTTCCTCCGCATGTGGCCCCTACACCACGTGTTCATTCCGCCTTGGAATCCTTGCGCCATTCTACCAGCACGCTCGCCAAACCCTTAATATTTATTGCGGAAGCCCACCTGCGAGTTTCGACAGAGTGTGCCTTCTGACAAAAAATATCTTTCGGGACGCGAGACGCGTCAACTTCAAAATTGGCAAATTTTCATGGATGAGAGATTTTTGGGTAGTTCCTGATCTAATTAATCTTCTTGTGTCAGGTCTAAATTTTTTGAGCGAATGAAGGGTTATTGTAGATTGTAGAAATAAACTATTAAAATTGGATTTTCATAAGATTTAGAAGTCTGGCAGGAGAGGGCAAAGAAAGTAAAAAGATGTGCTGGAATTCCATTTAATAATAATAGCGTAATTAAGAATGAGGATTGTAAGGAAGAGTTACAAAAACTACTGAAGGAACTTGGAGATGTTGTTACCAAAAGGTTGGGGACTTGTGGTCTCATGCCTTATGAAATAAAAGTTATTGATGAGGACCCATTAAGATGTGTCCCCTAAAAGTGCTCTCCACTCAAATTAAAGGCCTTTAGAGATATGATTGCTGATCTAAGAGCGAAAGTGGTAAACACTTCTTCTGTTTCATCATATGCTGCTCCGGCCTTTCTAGTGAGAAAGAAGGAACCAGGCCATTATCGCTTAGTAGTAGACTACAGACCTTTAAAAAAAAAGGTCAAAGTTAACCGTTTCCTATTTCCCTCTATAGAAACTACATTTCAGTATATTAAACAGGCCATCATATTTCATTTATGAAATTTAAATCCGCCTCTCACAAGTGTATACTTCATCCAAAAAGTTAAAGTATAAACATTTTTTAACCCCATGGGGCCATTTTCAATGGGAAAGAGTAGCCTTTGATGTGAACTTTGGGGACAAATGTTTGTCGTGAATTTTACTTAAAGTTGTAGAAAAATTTAATTTCATATATGTTCTCATGTTTTTAAATGACATGTGTATTTATTCAAATAGTGAAATATATCGTGTTAAGAGTGTCATATCTGTCCTCCGTACAGTTAAGAGTAGCAGGTTTTATGGTAACTCCTGAAAAGGTGGCATGGACAAAGTCAGTGATTAAATTTCTTGAATTCATAATTGGGAATTGGAAAATGGTTATCAACACAGAGAAAAGTGCTCTAATAGTTAATTACTCTAGACCTAAGAATGTGAATGGTATTATGATATTTATAGGAATGTTGGTTTATTTTGCCTGGTTTATAGATGGTTATGATGAATTGTGTGCTCTATTATCTAAATTAAGGAAAAAAGGGCAGACTTTTATTGGGACCCAAGAACAGGATGATGCCTTTAGAATGTTAAAGTATGTCATTTCCCATCTTCCAGTGCTGGCTCTCCCTGATTTTAGTAATAGATTTATTCTGCACATTGATGCTTCAGCGTTGATGGTAGGTAGGCAGAGATTGTTTTAATAACTGATAATCAAGTGCTCACATGGCTCTTCTCCCATCACCGTCAATTCGGAAAGACTCGATGCTAGATTATGCAACTCACGAGATTCCGGTTTAAGATTATCCACCAGAAAGGGAAAGAGAATGTTATAGCGTGTTCGGTATCACATATGTACGATCTTAGCGAGTTTGAGCCCATGCATAATTCTGAGGAGGAACAGTGTTTGGTGACAAAATCCATCCCCGAGTCATTTCTTAGTGTAGTGGAATGGCAGGAACAGGACATGGAATGCGAGTGTCTCGAAGTAAATGTTGCTGCAAGAAAAACAACTGTGTATTGTATCAGTACGGTTATTTTAAACCTTGTTGGACAGAAAGTTGTCAAAATAGTATTTGTGCCAGAAAAAATACGCCCTGAAGATTAAAAATATTTCCATGATTCAGAATTATATGGTCATTTTGGTATTTCTAAGACTAGATATGCGGTGAAACGAGACATTTCTGGCCCACTGTGAATGAGGATATTAAGAAGTATGTAAAGCAGTGCATTGAATGCTAGAAGGCGAAACAGCCGCGAAATAGCAATACAGGACTCTATTCTGTGGAATTACCAACGAGGCCATGGGAACGCCTTTTTGTTGATGAGTTTGGGCCATTTCTTAGGTCTCGCAATGGCAATAATTGTATTCTGGTAGCACTGAATGGGTTTACTAAGTTTGNCGAAATAGCAATACAGGACTCTATTCTGTGGAATTACCAACGTGGCCATGGGAACGCCTTTTTGTTGATGAGTTTGGGCCATTTCTTAGGTCTCGCAATGGCAATAATTGTATTCTGGTAGCACTGAATGGGTTTACTAAGTTTGAAATGCTATTTAAAATTTTAAGACCTTAGTAAATAATGTGTGAAAATCTTTGGTGGTTCTGAATGAATTACTCATGATAATGCCCCCTATTAAAATTCGAGAAATTTTAGGGAAATTTGTTTTGCTTGGGAAATTAAACACATAAACACTAGCTCATATCACCCCTGCCAGAATTTCGTGGAGAGTGTCAGTAAGAACATGAAGTTTGCTCTCACCATCTTCCACAGCCATGGCCATTGAGGGTGGGACGACAGTGTGAAATCGAATGCACTGGCTTTTAATTCGGTGCATCATCGCGTGGCGGGTTTCGCATCTGCAAAATTGTGTGCCTCAAATCAACGGGAGTTGAAACAGTTGTGGGAAAAAGTGTATGTGAACTTGATATCTGCAGGAAAGCAAAAGAGATACAACCAAGGTAGAGAGCAAGAAAAACACAGTGTTGATGCTCTTGTTTGTGTAGGAAAGTTACCGCTAGTAACAAAGCTGAATTTATAAGTTCTAATTTGGCGAAAACCTATGCCGGTCTGTTTGAAATCCTTAAATTTTTAGGGCCTGTCACAGTTCTTTCGGGTTTTCCAGATCATAATGAGGTGGTAAGAAAATCTCGTTTCAGTCAACTAAAAATGTTTGTGCAGTAAACCTGCTGACTAAGGTTGGGACCTGTTTGATATATATTTTTGTAGGTTGAGGGTTTTTTTAACGGATTTCGTTTTTGCAATAGTGTTTGGTCTATCGGAGTTCTGATCTCGACCTTTGTCTTCTCGACCTGCTTGCTTCATTCTTCCTGGCGG
>NQII01005258.1:4562-44761 GCA_002778355.1 Clitarchus hookeri | reverse complement strand
ATAGCGGCGGAACAGGAGAAGACGTTTCGGCGGCAGAACAGTGGTTAGTTCTGCAGTAGTGCGTGTTTTCACATAGCAGCGGAACAGGGGAAGACGTTTCGGCGGCGGAACAGTGGTCGGTTCCGTGGTAGTCAATGTTTTAACATAGCGGCGGAACATGGGATGACATTTCGGCGGCGGAAGATTGGTCAGTTCCGCAGTAGTGCGTGTTTTCACATATCGGCGGAAAAAGGGGAAGACTTGCTGGTGGCGGAACAGTGGTCGTTTCCGCAGTAGTGCGTGTTTTCGTCTGGGCGGGCCCTAAGGGCCCTGCCCAGGGCTGTTTGCTATTTACCCAGATTCGATGCAAAGCTGCGGAACAGGTAAGACGCGAGTGTGGTAATTTTAAGTCGTCCGATCGTGTCTTGAGGGCGGACTTGATTTACGGAGCACGAGTGACGAGCTGGGGTCAGGATGTCTGTTTGCCTCTCGAGTTGGATTCCGTGTCAGATAGTGTGTGTTCTCTCTTTGTACGACACCTCGTTAGTAGAGGAGTCATGGGTTGGCATCAGGCGAGAACACTAGGAGGCTGGAAGGTTTCTGCCAGCATGAATTATGACACAAAAGTATCACTTCGTATAGNGAAGGTTTCTGCCAGCATGAATTATGACACAAAAGTATCACTTCGTATAGTCGGAACTTAGGTTAAAGTTAAGATTATGTTAGGCTTAGTTTGGTAAGTGTTCATGTTAACTTTCAGTTTTTGGTTTACTTTTATAACCTCATTAATGGACTCTCCACTCTAGATCATCAGTCGAGATAATTAGATTTACAGTAGAATCTCTTGTTTACACCCCCATATTTTTACTTTCCTGTGTTTTAAACCTCCTATCTTCAGACCCTTTTACTGTTTTTACAGCATAAAATTCCTTCTTTTTACTTTTTTCTACTTGTTCATCATTTTCTCCTGGTCGTTTGGAAAGTGTAAAAAAAAAAATGTTTAACTGAATTTTAATGGTTAAATTTTATTCTACTCTAATCATTCCTATCAGCCCTAGTTAAGATTATTCTGCTTTGATTTCCGGCGAGGTGCCTGATTGTTATTTTTAAATAATTTTAAGTTTGCCTGATTTAAATCTGAATAAGAATCCTGATGCTTATAATTGGTTTTCTTTCCCATCTGGAGAGCAGAAGAAACCCAGGGAATGGCACTGTGAGTTAATTGAAACTGCTTAATGAATGAGAGTAAAGATTCTGTAGTAACCCAGCTTAAATCTCCCTGTACAGGGTGAGCTGGTGAGGTCCCAGCACCAAATCCAGTGAGCGAGCGGAAGTTCGCTCCTCCTGCAGTAATTGTATTCTTGTTTTGGTTTTTTTGAGTGATTTACATGGAAGTTTATGATTTATTTATTTTATCGCCCCTCCCACCTTGAAATTCCATTTTTACGTCGCTCCGTGACATTTGTATGGAGTTGCCTAGTATAGAGCGACTTTTTTAGTTGTTATAATTATTTTTATTACAATTATTGTTATTGTCGCTTCGCAGCAATGTCAGCGGTTTAATGAGCAATTTAAGACTACTCGAAAGCACATTTTATCCCTTTTCACCATTTTAGAGGCCGTATTCAGGTTTTGTGTACTTCAATAGCCTACCATTTGAAGATAAGTACACAACGATACTCATCGGTTTAGTGAGNTTTCCGGCGAGGTGCCTGATTGTTATTTTTAAATAATTTTAAGTTTGCCTGATTTAAATCTGAATAAGAATCCTGAGGCTTATAATTGGTTTTCTTTCCCATCTGGAGAGCAGAAGAAACCAAGGGAATGGCACTGTGAGTTAATTGAAACTGCTTAATGAATGAGCGTAAAGATTCTGTAGTAACCCAGCTTAAATCTCCCTGTACAGGGTGAGCTGGTGAGGTCCCAGCACCAATTCCAGTGAGCGAGAGGAAGTTCGCTCCTCCTGCAGTAATTGTATTCTAGTTTTGGTTTTTTTTTGTGATTTACATGGAAGTTTATGATTTATTTATTTTATCGCTCCTCCCACCTTGAAATTCCATTTTTACGTCGCTCCGTGACATTTGTATGGAGTTGGCTAGTATAGAGCGACTTTTTTAGTTGTTATTATTATTTTTATTACAATTATTGTTATTGTCGCTTCGCAGCAATATCAGCGGTTTAATGAGCAATTTAAGACTACTCGAAAGCACATTTTATCCCTTTTCACTATTTTAGAGACTGTATTCAGGTTTTGTGTACTTCAATAGCCTACCATTTGAAGATAAGTACACAACGATACTCATCGGTTTAGTGAGCCATTCAGGAGCCTCCAGAAACACATTTGACCTCTTTTGCTCTATTTGTGAAGAATTAAAAAAATCTTGTAATCTGTTTTTGGGCATTTCTATAAGCTTCATTTTGAAGCTAAGAGCACACTCATATGCTATAGGTATAACTTATTCAGAAGTCCTCGGAAACACATTTTACCCACTTGACCTTCTTAATGGTCGAATTTAGAAAAATATTTTCTTTGTAAGTGCCTGCGCTCAAAGGGGAAGATATCTCTAAATGTTCATGCTTNTTTAGAAAAATATTTTCTTTGTAAGTGCCTGCGCTCAAAGGGGAAGATATCTCTAAATGTTCATGCTTTTGCATCCTCTGATTTGGGCTGTGCGTTTACGAGTGAGTCCACATCCTGCCAGTTTGTCAGTCGGGCACTTCATTTTATAGAGATTTTTAATTTTCTTGTTTTTGTTTTGTATCAAAGTGATGTNCCACATCCTGCCAGTTTGTCAGTCGGGCACTTCATTTTATAGAGATTTTTAATTTTCTTGTTTTTGTTTTGTATCAAAGTGATGTCACTAATTCAATCCCATTAGTAGCTTCGCGTTGAATCGTCGAAAAGTTTTCCAGTGTCTGCTATGTGACAGTCGGTGTTCACTAAAATTACCTACGCGCAGAACAGACTGCCGCTAAGAACGCATCGCTCACTCCTTGCATAAAATGCAAAACGCCTTAGACAAATACGATTGTCTTTTGTTTGTTACAGATGTTCACAAGTTCCGTGACATCTGAATTGTTTTCTGCATAGTTAATAATATCTTCTCAGAGATACAGGTTTTGTGACTGTAAAGGGAGGCAATTCCTATGAAAATTTCAAAATGATGTCAAAATACTGAGGTTTTTCATACTATAATTTCTAGTGTTTTGCAAACAACCTTAGGGAAGAAGTGTTATTAAAATTTATAAATACCGAAAACTCAACTGATTTTATTCCATAAATTACAGATTTTGCAGTATTTTATACAACACAATATTGACAAAAATAAAAATTGCTTATTTACTATGTCTAATTTAGTACTAGGGAAGTATAATGTGCATCCAGTTTCAAATTATTTCTTTGCATGAATAAATTAATTAACATTAACAATTTTATATTTTTAAAAATTTTTGTTCCTCAAAGTTGGCAGTGCAAATGAATATTAAGTTTGCAAACAGAATACAACTGATATTTCGGAGGAGAGCAATTTTTCTGGAAAAACAGTTTACTGGGAACAATTCTTCACACAAGTGGTCTCCACTTACGTTTCGGAAGGATAAATACAAAAATATGTTTTATGTACCTTGCTTTTAATAAATTATCTTAATTAATTAAGTAACAGTCCCTCAATATTGCCATACAGTTAACAAACTATGTTACATTTAATTACTGACTGATTCCAGGCTATCAAGCTGTATATTTGTGTATAAACTGAGTACAACCATTATAATACAAAAACTAGAAAGACTGGTTTCTGGTACATTTAATCAGCACTGTTGTAATCAATCCTAAGAGTTCCTGAACCCAAGGTTGTTAGGACTCTCACTTAAAAATGGAAGCACAATCGATTTTTTTAACATAGTAACATTTTGGACAATTTTATCTTATAAAAACAACCACTTCAAAACAATAATCAAAGAATTTCAATCTATCCCAAGAAAGTCATTTTCTTCGTACAGTTATATTTTTCCATGAAACATATAAATTGTATGAATTAACAGCATCTATTTGACAGCCCTGAAACACAATTTTTAAGGCGGTGATGTACTCTGTAAGCATGGACATTTACAAAGGTCTACACTTGGTCTTTAACAAAGATGTTATAACCCATAAACTTCCTCGAATACCAGCAGAATATCTGACTGCTCTCAGATCTTTGATTTAACATAAGTCTGGATAGACCGCAGCCCAATATTCTTTCATATAATTAGCAAATAACTACACTTAAAGAAAAACAAATAGAGCTCACTGATGTTGACAATGTGTGGTCGGAACATTGAAACTGTTACATATACAATCTGCATTACAACCAGAAACTAGCTAGAAAAATGTCTTGGTGATTGTAACATAAGATGAATTATGAGATACACCGAATTACATCACTCACTGTTATTTAAATCACTTTAAAAAAATTACTGGAAATCTAGAGGAATAACTTAGACAGTATTCAAAGTACCATACATATACACGAAGCAAAATAATATGTTTAAGACTGTAGAAAAACATGATTAATTTTCATAATGTTAACAGAAAAGGGTAAGATGGTAATGGATAATACGAAAAATTACATTATCACGACATTTATACCAGCAACTAGAGCTGGCTTAACAGTTTCTGAAGAATTGGGAAAGGCGTAAGTTCACAGAAAAACCTTAACAGCGAGCAGGAATTATTGGGATACATACGAATGCGGAGTCATCAGTATCTCGCTGCTGGTGTGGGACCTCCCCAAGGGCCTCCGGAGGAATGAAGTAAGGTGTCAGTTTAANGAGTCATCAGTATCTCGCTGCTGGTGTGGGACCTCCCCAAGGGCCTCCGGAGGAATGAAGTAAGGTGTCAGTTTAACAGAACAACTTTCATACCGAACAGCATCATGGGTATGGACACAAACAGGATCACTAAGGACGGATCTGTCGCAGCAGGAAGCAATGGGATTGTGGAATCATTCGTAGTCATGAACATCTTGTCGCTGTGCGGGGACATCCTCGAAAGACTCCGGAGGATTGAAAGGTGGCGTCGGTTTACAGAAGCATCTTCGAAGCCAGCAGAGCTGGGAGTGCGGACACCAGCGCGATGGTCCAGGCCCGGAGCGGGCTCAGCGGTGATGCATAACTGTGCGGGGTGGTCGGGGCTGGTGCCTGGGTGGACGTCAGCGCCGCCTCAATATTCCAAATCTTCCCCGTTGTGACATTCTCCACGGGCTCCCAGATGGCGTCGTACAGCTTCGAGACCACAGTCCTTTTGAACGCACCTCTCACTGCGCTCATGAGCTCACTGTCATCTGGGTTAGCTCTCTCCGTGCGATTGGCAGCCGTGGTGTTTCCTGATAGCGACCTGGAGAAAGGAAACACCCTCTAATGGCAACTGCCGTGTCAGTTGTGTAACCCATCAAAACTACCATTATTATGCTTTTTTACTAGCTCTTAACGAGTAAATTAATCTCCTAAATTATTTGATTATTTTACTGTCATATATTGTTAGGTTCCATTCAAATAAACTTAGAGAAATTTTGACCATCAAAATTGTCACTCTGCTGGAAAACCGATTTCTATTGTATTCCCCAAAATAAAGTTCGTTTTAAATGTCAGTCATTTGGGACCACTACAGAAAGAGGTTTGCCTTAAAAATTCACAAACTGGCAACTACATCGTACAGGAATAAATACATATACTAAAGACAACGAGCCATCCTTGATATAGCGGCTCCAAATAACTTAGATACCGAAATTGTCATCAGATATTATCAGGGTCTCCTTGTTGCACAAGCACGAGCGGAATCGCTACTGTCAGTGATTGCTGGAAGAGGTTCATGGTTAAAGCGTCTTTTTTGGCACCTTGCGTACTGTTTTCTCCCTCATAGGTACGGTTCGGCAGTCATATTTCTGCTTCGTTGTCTTTATTTCCCTTACACGCGCATCTATACACATGCAGATGAAACTAACANTCGGCAGTCATATTTCTGCTTCGTTGTCTTTATTTCCCTTACACGCGCATCTATACACATGCAGATGAAACTAACATAAATTTTTCCTACATGTCAGGGGTGTTGGTAACATATCTACTGGTATAAGGTGAATAACATTTCTGCTCGTTGTGTTACTTTCTTTTCGATTGACAATCACTCATTATTGGGATGATAAGTCTAGCTCTTTACAAGTTACTAAGAGCACAATTTATTTTTTTTCTCGCAAATGTCTCTTTTTCAATTCTGTAATGAACTATGGCATAGTTAAATGATGTCTTGTAACTNTCGGCAGTCATATTTCTGCTTCGTTGTCTTTATTTCCCTTACACGCGCATCTATACACATGCAGATGAAACTAACAGAAATTTTTCCTACATGTCAGGGGTGTTGGTCACATATATACTGGTATAAGGTGAATAACATTTCTGCTCGTTGTGNATTTTTCCTACATGTCAGGGGTGTTGGTCACATATATACTGGTATAAGGTGAATAACATTTCTGCTCGTTGTGTTACTTTCTTTTCGAATGACAATCACTCATTATTGGGATGATAAGTCTAACTCTTTACAAGTTACTAAGAGCACAATCTATTTTTTTTCTCGCAAATGTCTCTTTTTCAATTCTGTAATGAACTATGGCATAGTTAAATGATGTCTTGTAACTATCCCTGACCCTTCTTTCTAAGATTTCTCCGCATCAGTTTGAAACTTATTTAGACAGATTTGATTACAATAAAATCATCTAACCCACATTTATATAAGCAACTTTATTAAATGGGGTAGCAATGTGAACAGCGATGCTGCTGTTTGTATTCCTGAGTAGTTCACGGATACATGAGCTACTTCTTCTCTTCCCATCCATATAAATATACTGATACTGAAGCAGAGATAGTATGGGAAGTTACGTTTAAACCTTATTTGGAGCGCAGATACAGAAATTATTGCTTGTGTGTAGTGTTTCATCAATATGATTTTTTTTCCCTATCTTGGTGGAATTGAGACACCTACTATCTAGTCATTCAAGATCATTCCTCATGAATTTCGTAGTGTTTTGGTTTTGTGTTTTATACTCTTCTTACACCTGTGGTAAGTAGGTTTCTGATTGCAGCTTAGTTTGGTAACCCATATCACTACTCGTTAAACATGTAAACGTTCTCCAAAAGTAGTTTGTTCATTCTAAGCTAATATTCTAAGCAACTGCAGTGCTACATGTAAGACCGTACATTTATGACACATTTACGAGAATAGAAAATGAAGTTAGTTCTGCCTGGCTGTGTTTAGAGGTATTGAGAAAATTTTCTAAATATTTAATTATTACATTGCTTTTTATTTGCATTCATACTAAAATATGAAATACCTTAACGCGTGGCACATAAGGGAAGTGTTAGAAGCAGTGCTGTCATAAAAAAACCCTTCCCCACCAGCTTAAACCAGTGTAGGGACTTCCGGACGACATGTGTCGACCATTTACGCATACCGAGGACCAGCCGAGATGTATTAACGCATGAAGGCCATTAAATGGGTCACTATAGATCGGGCCTCCTTATTACACCCCCTAGCAAGCCCAGTGAAATTTGTAAACACCGAGAAATATCGAGAGAGTAAGCTGACAGCCTATGGCAGGGGCAACTGTTCCACACATCCCCCTTTTCCTTACAACCATCAAAAACCATGGTGCGTGTATGAAGTACGCTGTGGACTGCACCTTCCTCCCACCTCCTTCCCCCCAACAAGGGAAACATGTATAGGAACTTAGGGAGGGAGACAAGAGAGTATGTAAGCGAATTTACAAGAAAAGAGGGCTCAGCTCGTTATCACCGCACAGAGAGGATCAGTAGATCATCAGTTGGATAGTTTTGACCACCGCGCCGAGAGAGTAAGTCAGTGCAACAGTTACCAAGGCCAGGATATCGGAACCCGGCCCCGTCCGTCAGCTGCATCAGTCAGTTGNCCCCCAACAAGGGAAACATGTATAGGAACTTAGGGAGGGAGACAAGAGAGTATGTAAGCGAATTTACAAGAAAAGAGGGCTCAGCTCGTTATCACCGCACAGAGAGGATCAGTAGATCATCAGTTGGATAGTTTTGACCACCGCGCCGAGAGAGTAAGTCAGTGCAACAGTTACCAAGGCCGGGATATCGGAACCCGGCCCCGTCCGTCAGCTGCATCAGTCAGTTGCAACATTAAGGGGTCAGATATATCGGGACGCGAAACGCAGGGCAGAATCGGAGACAGTTGCCAGAGTTATGTCGGACGAGTAGTTTCACCATGCCGGAATGCAAGTCAGTCAGTCAAGTCAGTCAGTCATCAGTCAGTCAGTTACAATACCGAACCTAGAAGGAGGAGTCGAGTGGTGAGCTTCAACGAGAAGTGCCATGTTGAGCTAGTGGGATTATTCCAGTGCAACCCCGCGCCGAGGGCCGGGGTGGGGCCCTGCACAGGGTTACCTCACAGGGATGTGGTAGGGAGGTAGGATGTGGTAGGGAGGTAACTGTCAGTTACAACCTTACGCCGAGAACGGGAGCGAATGGTGAGCTCCATTGAGGAGTGCCACGTCGAGAGGAAGCCAACTGAGTGACGCCAACAACAGCCAGTCCGAGGGCCTGTTTCAGGGGTGATCCCACTCACCAGATCCCATCTACTGCCGGATCGTATCCGGGCTAATCCAACTCACTAGACCTCAAATCCAGGAACCACCACCCCGCAACAGTGCAGATAAATAACAACGGCATCACTCAGGGACATGGCCTGTCACGTAATGCCCCCACAACATCGGAAACTTTAGCCAGAACATTGTAACCAGCCCTTCAAGCCAGAACTCTCAGGGCGATAAAGTATAAGTAAATTCCCGGAAAAGTTCCAGGAATGTATGAATGAATACCCGTTAAATAAACCTGTTTAAAACCAAGATGTAATGAAGTTTTTTTTTATATACCCTCAACTTTCAACGCAACCTATAGTCTGTGCCATAAAATATATATTAACCAAAGACCCTACGAACCATTATGTACACCACGGGTGGAGAATAGCGCCAAGATTCTTGTCTTTACTCGTTCATTTTTCTTGTTCGTAATTGCAAAGTTATTTTTTTTTCAGAAATGGAATAGATAACAGAAGAGAATGTAAAGTAAACTAAGTTTATAGTTAGCTTAAATGAGTCGCCGGATTGTGAATTGCCACAAATCAAATTGCACATGTAAATTTAAAAACAAACAGAAAATTTAAAACATGTACCAATTTTTTAACCGTTTTGTCTATGCTCGTATCATAAGAAACTTATTGCAACCCTTTGTTTAGATGTTTAACCGTTAAGGTGCTATTACGATGCTTCTATATAACAGATGCAATATTTTAATATGTACATACTAAACGATATTATATCTTATTGTTTTTTCGTCCTTGAATAAGGGATGAATGTAAATAGAGCCGAGGTCATCAGCAAACTCAGTAGAGAAGGGCTGCACAACTTAAACCTTTATATCAGAATATTAACCTCGAATATGAATTTGTATTCCAATAGCATTTATGTAACGCGTATCTCACAGCAAAAAACTTTTAAATTCCTTTTCTCTGTATCGTGCCTACACTGAAGTCTTANACTTTTAAATTGCTTCTCTCTGTATCGTGTCTACTCTGAAGTCTTAACTTGGTCTATCTCTGCTCGTCATTAAAATACTGTTCTGATTTGCAAAATTATTATTATTGTTCCACTAAAATTAACAGTTCACCCTCCTTTGTTAGTGAACGGTCAAAAAAGTCTTGATGCAACACATACTTATAAACGCTTTAAAAAAAATATGTATTAAGGGGACTCGAAGTAAAGATATCAATTGCAACACGAAACTGCCTAACCATTCACGAAAAAAAGAGATCAGAAACACTGGTGGACGTAAATGCATAATTCATGCTAGTATGCCTTATGATTTATTGAACCACTGAATTAATATCCCTGACCACATCAGCATATAATATTTGAAGTAATTTTTTGGGTAAGCAAACGTATTTTACCAACCTTGGGGTAAGGGGTTCCGCACACATTAAAATATAATATCTCATGTCATGCCATCGATTAACTTCATTACACATTTCCCTTGACATAGTATTTTAAAATGTACACTTATAAGTCTTATTAACAACCGAGTAAGTCAACTGGTCAGGCTAGGCACACATTCTGGTCCGCGGTTTTTTATCACAGGTCCAGTCACACACTAGAACATTATGTGATCAACCACCCCCTTACTTCTGGAACGCATCATGATACTCATGATCCTGTATCTTAGGTCTCTATGTGAGCAGTTTGGCCTGTTTTAGAGCATTTCTTTATGGTATGGCATTTTCTCTGTCAGGCAGTCTATTCAACTAATAGGGTAATTAACACAGGTCCAGTCACACACTAGAACATTATGTGATCAACCACCCCCTTACTTCTGGAACGCATCATGATACTCATGATCCTGTATCTTAGGTCTCTATGTGAGCAGTTTGGCCTGTTTTAGAGCATTTCTTTATGGTATGGCATTTTCTCTGTCAGGCAGTCTATTCAACTAATAGGGTAATTAACACAGGTCCAGTCACACACTAGAACATTATGTGATCAACCACCCCCTTACTTCTGGAACGCATCATGATACTCATGATCCTGTATCTTAGGTCTCTATGTGAGCAGTTTGGCCTGTTTTAGAGCATTTCTTTATGGTATGGCATTTTCTCTGTCAGGCAGTCTATTCAACTAATAGGGTAATTAACACAGATGCAGCCACACTGTAGAACATTATGTGATCAACCACCGCCCTACTTCTGGAACGCATCATGATACTTATGATCCTGTATCTTAGGTATCTATGTGAGCAGTTTGGCCTGTTTTACAGCATTCCTTTACGGCATGGCATTTTCTCTGTCAGGCTGTGTATCCAACTAATAGGATAATGCATCTTACATGATTACAAACAATGATAACCTGAAATGAATTAACTGTTTCTCCTCAAATTAGAAAAGTCACACATCTAATACGACATTAACATGTGTAACTACTTTTCCTAGATCAATACTACATTTACTGGAAGCATTTTAGTCATTGTGTCCTTCACGGTGCGTTTACACCGAAGCAACATTTTCGGTAGAATAAGTTAACAAAAAATTGTATGAACGTTGACTAGAAGTTGGTAAAATTATTCTTCATCTTGGGGTTCATACTTAACCAGTACTGTTGTCGGAACATACGCTGAGCGAAGAATATGCACTACTTGCTGCCTCGGCAATCGTAATTTTAAGTGTGCGTCAATGGATACATCGTCACCGATTATAATTATAATTGTGATGTCTTTGGACTAAGTCTTAACGTATCGTCTACTAGGTGTGCCCGCCGCTTCGCCCGCGATGACTACACAATAACTGATTAGGTTTATTTTCGTTAAACAGTTCTAATGACATTTTTTTATTTTTTTCTTATAAAGGTTATGTTTTTAATGGGGAAACAACAGCTTCAATTTTACGTATTTATTTATTGAGACCTTAAATGGTAAAAACGCTTATAAGTATTTCTGTGTTAAAGATAGGTATATGCTACCATGGAGTTTTTTTTAGGTATATTTATTCTACACATTTCATTACTACATGATATTGTTCCATATTTAACGGTTTAGACAGCGTATTGCAAGAGAGCGCGCTGGCGGCAAACTTTTTTCCGACTTGATTCACTATTATCGTCACTGCTTAACATAGCTGTAAATTAAAAAAAAAACACGTAAATCACATAAGTGGTTCTCGAGTGATAAGCGCACTAACAGACAGACAGTTATACGTTGAGTTTTATAATATGTATAGATATATAAGGTCATTAGAGACGGGCCAAGTTGCTCAGAGATGCAGGAGTTAATAAGCAATCGTCCATTGCCTGAAGTAGAGAANCGGTCATTAGAGACGGGCCAAGTTGCTCAGAGATGCAGGAGTTAATAAGCAATCGTCCATTGCCTGAAGTAGAGAACCATCCCAAGTATTCACCTGAAGTGAATACATGGAAAACCAGAAACAGGGTCTCTGAACCTGGAATCAAACCCGGCTCTTCCCGAATGCGATTTCAGCTTTTTACCTTAGAACTACCTCGTTCGGTTTAGGCTTTGTATAAGCAAAAGAAGATTATCAGCTATATTGATAATTTAACAACACTTTCAAGTCTACGTTCGTAGTTTCAGCATGAAATCATTTTAAGGACGTTAAGCAAGCAAGGCAAACACTTCAGGGAGTCTACACCTGCCTCAGAACTGTTTGCCTTAAAAGACGAGGCACTCTGATAAGGCTGTTTTTTTAAGAGGTTGGCTTTAAAAGCGTTTGATTTTCTGAGAACCTGTTACAAGAGGAAAAATTAACAAATGTAGAAAGTAGGCAAAAACAAAACACAGGATGTGGCTTTTTCGGGTTCATGGCCGTTGGGTATACATTAATACGTTTGCTTTTAATGGGTAATTTTTTTTNACAGGATGTGGCTTTTTCGGGTTCATGGCCGTTGGGTATACATTAATACGTTTGCTTTTAATGGGTAATTTTTTTTGGGTTGTGGGAATGCGAGGGAAGTAAATAAATGGGTACTTCGTTTGGCAGCAATATCGGCGTGCTGGCGCCACGGAGTAGGGTTGCCACCTTTTTTTCAAGCAAATAGAGTACATTTCCATTCTAAGGTAAAAAAAAAAGTACAACATCTTAAAATAGAGTATTATTTATTTAACCTACTAATTTTTTTCCATATATATTTTTTGTTGCTTCTGGCAACATCTAACAAATATTTATTTTCAAAGAACGTTTTCACGGCGTCTTTACAATCTATGATCATATTTAAATATATAAATAATTCATTTTTCCCACAGGCTTTTGTACTTTTGCCTTCGTTTTGTTTGCTTTGTATGATCCGATTCCAGTAATCGTTTTTTAGGTGTACTTAGAGATATACAGTTATCTGCATCCATAACTGAAGAATTATCACACACAATTTATACGTACAACACTACACACCAAGCAAAAACGGAAAACAATAATTTGAACTTCGAAATTTTCCAAAACCAACAGCAACACAAGTTACACACACAAGTGGACAAGTTGACATGATAATGTTATTTGACATTGACATATTAGGTTACGTTCAAAAGCGACAGTGCCGCTTTGCATTTAATTTTATCGACGCGATGCGTTCTGTTCCACGCAATATTCGCTTTACCTTTTTATTTTTTTTCGTAAACAAATAAATAAAACCTTCAAACGTCGAAATAGGTAAAATAAAGTATTTTCACGTTCTTTATTGTCCTCATAAAGTATAAAGTACGTTTAACCGAAATAGAGTACAATACATTATTATAAAGAACGGGTGGCAACCCTACCACAGAGTCACGAGATATAGTGCCGGAAGTTGTTTGGCCACGTCAGACCCGGCTGGCCCCACCCACGCCTAGTGCATGCGCGGAGCCAACTCAAGGTCATTCTCGCATTGTATTCGAATACACAATCAAACGATACTATATGTATTTTAATCGTTGTATTAGTCACGACGTTATAGTACTGTAATGGATCGTCATCCATACATTATGTCGCCATTTCCATCCTGGCACCCCATGTGCCGGTCTGATTTTAAAGACGTACTTACTTCAAGAAAAATTGTATTCTTAAACCAGTGGTTTTGAAACGGTGATTTGCGGAACACTGATGATCCGTGGGTATCTCCTGGTTTGTCTGTGAATTTTTTTTTAAATTGTCATTAATAATTTTTATTAATTTGAGATGCCTAGTTATGAATCTGGTTAATGCTGTACGTTCCAGTATTAAACATTGAGTTGAGTGGTGTACCTTGTATTGCAATAAAATTAATGGAAATCTTTAGATGACAGTTAAATGCGTGTTGCCGTAATTATTAGAACCATAATGCATTTGAATGAGTTATTAAATCATAAGTCTTATATTATGGTACTTAATTGAAGCGGCATAGAGGAAGGTAGATCGCGGAGAGTGGAGAAGTTTGTTTGGCTCTTACCAACAAAGTTCTGAAAGCCAATGAGGACGAAACGAGGTGGATATGGAACAGTGCTGGAGTGCAAGAGCGGGGGAAACGGAGGATCCCCGAGGAAACCCGCCGACCCGTGGCATCATTCGGCACGTTTCCCACATGCGTAAACCAGGAGTGACCCATCCGGGAATCGAACCCGGCTCGCCTTGGTGTGAGACGAGCCCTCTAACAGCTAAAGGTGGATAGTAACAGGATGACATTCTACAACTAGTGGTCAGTGGTAAAGGAATGTTTGAAAAGCACTGTCTTACACGAAGGGCATCAGCTTGAATCCCTGGAAGACGACGTTTGCCTCCGCTGAGGTGTTCTTCCAGTCGGCGTCGACCATCAGTTGTCCTATCAGCTGGCTCACTTGCCCTTCCGCCGTGTATTTACTGGAGTTGACGAGGACATCGGCGGAGTACTGCAAAGACACCCAGACAACGTCAAATGAAAGTGTGGGCAGAGAGGTTTGTGTGGTACTTAAAGGGGAAGTATCATTGCCCTCTTGGATTTACGTGTTTTTTTTCATAACTTGATTTTCTTAGTCAAAATTTGTAAACCAAGCTAGCCAAGTCTTAGGGAACATGTTTACAATTATTTAGAAATCCAACTAATTTTTCTTTCATGATTAGTTTCACATCTTTAACCGCAATCAAGTATTACCTAATTATTTAATAAGATATCTTGGTGAGAGTTTTAAGAGACAAGGTGAATATTAGTCTCTACCTACAGGCAACTCACTGTTCTGTGAGAACGCATTGTGGACGCACTTACCATGAGGTTGGCGAAGGCGACGTCTGCCGTCACCATGACCATATTCTCCATCCATCCGACTTTAGGATCCCCGCTAATGGTCAGGCTCCTCAGACCCGAGAGTGCGACATCCAGAGTCGCTGCACCGTCCTCGGACTATAACACACACGTACAGTCCCCTAACCACCCCACACACGTACAGTCCACTAACCACACCACACACACGTAAAGTCCCCTAACCACACCACACACGTACAGTCCCCTAACCACACACGCCCATGTCGCAGGACAGCCACAGAGTGGACAAGGTCAAAGGGGCGGTGTGGCACTGCTGTTCCTCTGAGTTGAGTGGAGTGGAGAGATTGGGCGGCTGTGAACATCGGGGCCCTGAGAGCCGTACATGGTGAAGAAAGGTGAGCACGCAGCAGCGCCGGAATGCAAGGGCGGGAGAAAACGCAAGAGCCCCGAGAAGACCCGCCAGCCATCGACATCATCCGGCACAATTCCCACATGCGAAAATACGGGAGTGACCCCGCCGGGAATCGAACCCAGGTCAACTAGGATGGAGGTTAGATGTCCAACCACTACACCACCGCGGCCCCCAATGTAATGAATGAAATTATTTATATTCACTTCATTAATAACATTTAAGTTTAACTTACAGATACGTTTTATTCATATGAAATGAAATGCCTGTAAGTTCTCAGTTTATTTTGCAATATGCTCATCTAACAGCTTTTATGTTCAGGAAGCTTCCTTATATATTACTTATCTTTCTGTCCGCAGCTCCGTTCGCTTGTTATATATATTTTCATCATGTTAGGGGACGAATTTCGAAAAATACTGAAATGGAATTTTAGGTATTTAAGTTGCCAACCTTTTGAAGCAAAGAGCATAAAGGAATTAAATCGGAGAGTATAATGAGTTTTTGAGGAATCCTTGGAAATACATTTTGCCCCATTTCGCCATCTTAGAAGCTGAAGATAAAAAAATACTAAAAGATTTTTAGACATATATAGTAGTATCTTTTAGAGCAAATAGTATAACGATATCTCTACGGGTTGAATGTTCTATTTAGGAGTCCCCGGAAACATATTTTACCCCTTTTCACCCTCTTAGAGGAAGAAATATAAAAAAATTCTGAATATGATTTTCATACATTTAACTAGTTACCCTATTAAAGCAAATATCTTAACGATATAAGTAGAATGATTATGGCAGATCGGGTGCAAAGGATTCAGGAGTAGACGCCTGGTCCAGCCAGCACCATCTCTAATTTCCCTTTTTTTCGCCTTTTTTCTCTCAAGATATCTCTTTTTCCTTCTAAATTGATTACTTTTGGCTAAAAATTTCCTTTTAACCCTTAAAATTTCCCTTTATATTTCCCTTTTCCCGTTAAAATTTGCAGTTTTATCCCTCAGAAAGCACCGATACCCTTAATTTGCCAATAACGAGACTCTTTTTTTGCAAAATCATCCTTTGAAAGGATTTGGGCTGTTAGTTGTTTACCTGTGACCTTGACCTTCAACCTTGACTTCGACGCATTGCCCAGTAACATTGGATAATCTTAAACTACCTAAAATTTAAAACAAATTTAAGATAACTTTAAAATCATAATTTTTTAAAATTAAAAAATAAATATTATAAAAATTAATTGTAATTAACAGATGAACAAGTAGTAGATCCGGGTTTCGATTGCAGGTGGATCGACTAAGCTCCCGACACGACTGGCCCTCTCCAGGTTGGCCAGTGTCCATCTCGTCAACCATATTAGATGTCGATGAGCGTGACCTTCGATCTTGATCTAGGATAACCTTGATATTAAAAAAAAATTAAAAATTTCAAAAAATTTGAACTAATTCCCAAAAAAAAAAAACCTTACACTTGACTCAAGACTCGAGACCCTTGACACAAGACATTTAACAATTAACCTTAAAACAAAAAAAATCTAAAAAATTCTAAAATTCTTAAATATTCTAAAAAAATACCTTCAAATTCTGAAAATTACTAAACATGTATTCAAAATTCATGAATAATAAAAAATTATAAAATTCCAAAAAATTGTAACACATTATTAAGAAATTATTAATTACAATATATTTAATAACTATTTCCAAAGGTCTCCTCAGCACCATGACCAGCGGATGTCTGAATCTCGCCAATGTTTCTCATGGTTTAATTAGTCGGTTCCTCTCCCCTCTTCAACAAAGTTTCTCATTGTTGAGTATTTGTGCTCGCTTCACAACCAAAAGTGTTTTTCATTAGTTGATAACTCATACTCGTTCGACCCGACACCATTGTTTCTCATTGGTTAATTAGTCGAAAGGCCTCCACCCACTAACATATGCTCATTTTGTCGAATGCACTCCACATAACATAGTAATTTTTTCGTTTGTCATTCATTTTCATTTCCATCACCTAAGTGATACCAGTGAAATAATTATCGATTTCATCCCCAGACGAGTTGCCGATTTAGCCACCATGTTGGTTGCTGTCGTCATTGGCCCTAGGTGATTTATAACCTGAACAACTGGAAAAAATTACAAAATAAAAAAAATAGCAAATGAAAATTACTTTTTTGACACCGACTGCCGAGATGGCATTTTTGGATGGATTCCATTTTTGCTTAGTCACCTTTCAAACGTGAACAATCATTCCTTCTCATATGTGCTCCATCCACCCTATTGTATTTTATCCATGCTTTGTTATTCCATGTCGGCCATCATAGTTTCCATCACTACCACCATCTCACAGAACATTGTCACCATCCTTACCACATACTTATGCTGTATAATTGCATGCTAGATATCTATGATTTCATTTATTTGAGCTACTAGGCGAGCCAACGAAACAAACATACTCACATGGTCTGTCATACCACATTGTCCATCTACGATTTTGCATTTTTTTTTCCTTAGTTACATTCCTTTGATTCCCTTTAATTCATACTTGATTGAGTCAGAGGCCATCATATTATATTTCATTCATGCTCTATCAGTCCACCTAGATTTAGTAGCCTGCTGATTACTCGGTCCCCTCTAACCACCATATTGGTTACATCACTTCTGCAATCAATGATTATAACATATGATACTGTCGTTTAACCATCAAGATCTTCCATTTAGTACGTCATTTGTGTTTACTAGAAAAATAGTTTAGGTGTATTGGAGTAGGACCGGGCATGTAGACATTTACGTAGCACCTATCTTCACCATGTTCTGCACTAAAGCAGGTCCCGCCCGGCTCGACTCAGCCTTCGCCTTCCCCTCCCTCCCTGTCACAGGGACAAATTTCTAACACTTCAACAGAATCTTTCGATGACTGCTACATCCAACCTATTAAGTATATAGTACAGTATAATTCTAATTATTTCTTTGTACGCCTCATCATATACTTACTACCTTTGCTACATTATCAATAATTATTAACATTCAGTGATTGTTCTACAGAATAAATCTTCAAGTACTAACTTTCAAATCATCATATTTTGCACACATAATTTTAATAATTTTTATTATCATGATTACTTACTCTATCGGCTTGTAGTGGCAGATCTGAAAACCAAGACTATCATATTCCGTATATCAGGGAAAGTAGGCATGCTAGGACCAGGTACTTAAATGCTAGTGAGAAATAAAACACTTATGTTTATTCATTGGAAACATTTTTTTTTGCGTACATCAGACTACAAATATCAAAATATTAGTATCCTCACATTCTCCGTACTATACGTGCAGTGAATTTCGAGCAACATTTTTACTTTTAACGTAATTAATATAATCTGCTTATATGCACCTAGTGACTGTCTATGCTAGCAAGCATCCACCTGGAACCCGTAAAAGACAAAAATATTGTTCTTCTCTATGGCAAAATGTTTCTTTCAATCCCTCTACAGGCTCAGAAATGCTATCAATGTTGTACAATTCTTCATTTGCGGTCTTGAATGCCCACCGGCTGATTTCTTCATCCAAAGTTTGAGGCCTATTTATAGGTACACTGCAGCCAAACATTATATTTTATGGGACCTTCGTTGACTTCTTCCGTTAATTGATTAATTATCATTTGCTTAATGTTGTCCAGGTAGGTACATTTGTCTTTCGTACCAACAAAGTTATTTCCAATTACATAATCTTTCAAAATGCCCTTGAATTGTTCTTCTTTAGGTAGAACCCACTCGATTTGGTATCTTCAATAGCTAGTACAGGGCATTTCTTAGCTGTAGGAACTCTGCCTTTACAGTTATTGAAATGTCTCTTCAGCTTATACCCTCGTTTGAACAGACGTTTGCACTAAACACTTTATTGCATAGCACAGTCAGGTCCATAAACAAAGTAGTTCTTTCTTGCTTACTTGCACTTTGGCTTAAGGCCAATAATTTGTCACAGTAACAACAAAGAAGACTGTATGAAGTCATAGATGATGGTACTGCTTTAGTGGCTCCATCTGAAAAAGTCGATGACATTCCCGAAGAAGTAGATGGCGACACTGCTGTAAGTGACCCATCCGGAAAAAACGAAGGTGCTGTCGGTGTCATGCCTGAAGAAGTCGACCTCAACTCTACTGTAGGCGACACCTTCGAAGAATTCGATGGTGCTTTCGGTATCATGCCTGATTAAGTCGATGTCAATGCTACTGTAGGCATGCCACTCAAAAAGTTCGATGATACTGCTAGTACAATTTCCAAACAATTCGATGTTTTTATCGGTACCATTTCCGAAGTAGGTAGATGGCACTTCCATAAAACCCGTTAGGTTTTGAATATCCAAAGACATCGCAGATGCCGAATAAGACAATGATTCAGATGTGAAGCCGCAGAAGGTAGCCAAGATGATCCACATTTCATATTAATCGCTGACAAATTGGCATTTCTGCTGACCCCTCAACTGCTTATAATATACCCGTATGCATCCCTATGACATTATGTTGATATTGAACAAATCACATTTCACCAATAAGATATTGTGCGGACCTCGACCAGCAAATAATAAAGTTGCCATGTTATTGCAGCTGGCCAATAGCATGCAGGTAATGATACATCACATGCAAAGGTCAATCTGCTGCGGTAAACCTTTAACAATCATCCTTCACAATCCACCGCAATCCTCTGGAATCTTCACAAATCTGCACAACACACAACACTATCAGCACAATACGTACCGCAGTCAGGATCATACACACCACAATCAGGACCATACACACCACAATCACCACCACACACCACAATCACCACCACACACTACAATCACCACCACACACCACATTCACCACCACACACCACAATCAGCACCACATACCACAATCAGCACCACACGAACCACAATCAGCACCACACACAGAGGATGATTTCTGATGAGGAGAATATGGATTGCGAAAGAATGAAGGAAAGAGTGACCCCTGCAGACTGACCTGTGCATGTGATATCTCAGTGCCTGCATGCTATTTGCCAGCTGCAATCAAATGGCAACTCTATGACAGGCTGGACAATATCGACACAATGCCTTATTGGCATAATATCATTGGTACAATGTCAGCATTACATCATAGGGTTTGCATACGGGTATATTATAAGAAGTTGCGGGGATCAGCTGAGAGGCTAGTTTGTCAGCAGTTGACATGAATTTTGGATCGTTTAGGGCTACCTTCTGCATCTTCGCGTCTGAATCAAAGTCTTATTCGGAATCTGCGATATCTTCGGACATTCCAAAGCTAATGGGTACTATGGAAGTGTCATGAACTTCTTCGGACATGGTACCGACGAAAACATCGGCTTCTTCGGGAGTGCTACCAGCAATGTCATCGACTTCTTTGAACAGCATGCCTACAGTAGCATCGCTATCGACATCTTCAAGCATGATGCCGAAAGCACTTATTCTTCTAATCGGTCGCCTACAGAAGTGTTGCCATCGACTCCTTCAGGCATACGGCTGACAGCACCTTCATCTTCTTCGGATGGGTCACTTACAGCAGTACCGCCAACTACTTCTTCGGGAATGTCATCGACTTTTACGGATATAACACCTAAATCAGAACTGTCATCGAAAACTTCATCAGGTCTTCTTTGTTGTTACTGTGACAAGATATTTGCCTTCAGCCAAAGTGCAAGTAAGCAAGAAATAACTACTTTGTTTAGGGTCCTTACTGTGCTGTACAACAAAGTGTTTAGTGCAAACGTCTGTTCAAACGAGGTTATAAGCTGAAGAGACATTTCAATAACTGTAAAGGCAGAGTTCCTGTAGCTAAGAAATGCCCTGTACTAGTTATTGAAGATACCAAATCGAATGGATTCTGCCTAGAGAAAATACAAGTCAAGGGCATTTTAAAATATTATGTAATTGGAAATAACTTTGTTGGTACGAAATACATATGTTCATGCTTGGATCACCTTAATGAAAGGATAATCAATCATTTAACAAAAGTAGTCGACGAAGGTCCCATAAATTATAATGTTTTGCTGGAGTGTACCTATAAAAAGGTCTCAACATATGAATGAATAAGTCAACCGGCGGGCATTCAAGACTTCAAATAAAGCATTGTACAACAGTGATAGCATTCCTGAGGCTGTAAAGGCATTGAAAGAAAAACATTGCCATGAAGAAGAACAGCATTTGTCTTCTAAGGGTTCCAGGTGGATGCTTGCCAGCATAGACAGTCACAAGCTGCATATAAGCAGATTGTATTAATTATGTTAAAAATAAGTATGTTGCTCGAAATTCACTGCATATATACTACGGAAAATGTAAGGATACTGATATTCTGATGTTTGTAGTCTGATGTATAAAAAAATACACTTAAGAGCCAAAAAAAAACTGGTACACCTGCCAAATATCGTGTAGGGCCCCCGAGCACGCACAAGTGCTGCAAGAAGACATGGCATGGACTCGACTAATGTCTGAAGGTAAGCAGGGGTCAATTCACACCATAAAGGGTTGCACGTCTGTCACGTTTAATGATTCTCGTCAGTCGTCGTTTGTCCCGTTATTTCACGATATTTTTCCGGCCGCAGCGATGTCGAAGATGTGATGTTTTACCGGATTCGCGATATTCACAGTACACTCGTGAAATGGTCGTACCCGAACATCCAAATGTTATCGCTACCTCAGAGATGCTTTGTCCCATCTCTCGTGCACCAACTATAACACCACGTACAAACTCACTTAAATCTTGATAGCCTGCCATTGTAGCAGCAGTAACGAATCTAGCTGCCGACCGCATCGCGTTATTCTGATTGGTTCCATACCTCTGTTATTTGCATACGCACGCCTATACCATTTTTTTTGGCTCTTCAGTGCATGTTTCCAATGAATACACTAAAGCGTTTTGTTTCTCGCTAGCATTGAAGTCCTTTGTCCTCTCATGCCTACTTTCCCTGATATAGGGAAAATGGTAGACTTGGTTTTTAGATCTGCCACTACAAGCTGATAGAGTAAGTTATCATGATAATAAAAATAAATGAAATGATATGGGCAAAATATGATGAATTGATAGTTAGAACTTCAAGATTTCTTGTGTAGGCCAATTACTGAATGTGCATAATAATTGATAATAAAGCAAAGGTATAAGCTGAACATACAAAAAATAGTAGATTAACATTAAAATACATTCCAAGCAGCTTGGTTGTAGAAGCCTGCTCTAATAAATCTCAGTTATTTTTCTAGTAAACACAAATTACGAACTAAATGGAAAAAATGTAATGGTTAAAGGACAAGATGTTGTGTTATAATCAAATACTGCAGACGTTATGCTATCCAATCTAATGGTTTGAGCGGACCGAGTAATCAGCAGGCTACTTAATCATGGTGAAATGGCAGAGCATGAATAAAATATAATATGATGCCCTGTGACTAAATCAATTAGGAATGAAAGGGAATCAAAGGAAGGTACCTAAGAAAAAAACGAAATCAACGATGGTGAACATGCCATGACAGACCATGATAGAATGTTTGTCTCGTCGGCTTGCATGGTAGCTTAAACAAATTGAATAATTTGTGAGGGTCAGTCGTATGATGGTTTTGGTGCTAAGAAAACCACCGAAAATATTTTTTAAATAAATCTTTTAATATTATATTTCATAAATTTTGGAAGTTCATAATTTTTCCATTTTATGTAAAAACTTTTGTTAAATTTTTGGAAATTTTTGAATTTTTTGAGAATGTATAGGATGTTTAGAATACTAAGCATTTTTTGGGGGAGGGGGGATGTAAAGGCTGATGGTTCTTCATGGGTCTTGGATCAAGTGTCTTGAGTCTAGTGTCTTGGGTCAAGGGTATTGAGTCTTGAAACTTGAGTCTTGAGTATTGGGTCAAGAATTTTGAGTCTTGAGTCATGGGTCCTAAGCCAAGTGGCAAGGGTTTTTGCGAAATAATTGGAATTTTTTGGATTTTTTAGGTGTTTTAAGAATTTTTTGGCATCAAAGTCATCCTAGGTCTTGGTCAATATAATCGACATCTAACATGGCTGACGAGATGGACACTTGCCAACGAGGCGAGGGCAGGTTGTGAGGGAAGCTTATTCGATCCACCTGCCCTCGAACCCCGAACCTCCTACTTGTAAAACTTTAAATAATTTTTTGAAAGAATTATAAATTTTTTTAATTTTGAAATTTGTTATTTACTTTTGGGATTTAAATTTTTTTTGCATTTTTTAAAAGTATTTGCGGTTAAGGTTATCCAAGATCACAGGGCACAGGGTAAAAAGGTCAAGGTCGTAGGTCAAGACTACAGGTAAAGAACTAACCCCCCAAATCCTTCAAATGGATCGTTTTTTGCAAAAANGGGGGGGGGTGCTCGTTCTTTGCAAATGAGGTGATCGGTGCTTTTTGAGGGGAAAATGGGAAATTTTTGTCGATAAAGGGAAATTTTAAGAGTAAATTAATCAATTTCGAAGAGAAAAAGAAAAATTTGAGTGTAAAAAGGGAAAACATAGAAATTTAAGAGAGCATTGGCCGGCGGCTGGTGCTTACTCCTGAATCCTTTGTATCCTATACGCCATAATCATTATCCTGATATACCAACAGGTTAGTAAGGTATTGAGGAGTCCTCAAAAACACATTTCATTTCTTTTCACCCCCTCTTACTGATCCAGTTATGAAAAATCCTTTCTTAGAGGGTGCCTGCCCCTAAGTAGAAGCCACCCCTATACTTTCATGCGTTTGCGTTCAGTGATTCGGGCGGTGCGTTGATGAGTGAGTCAGTCATTCAGTCAGTAGGAACACTATTTCACACAGATTATTTTCGTAACTTTATTTAGTTTCCTAGCAAATTTTCGTAATTTTTACGTTTTATGGAAAAAGGCCGGTTTTGTCTTGCACAATTATAATGCACAAAGCGCGTTAAACATAAATAATGAACATGACAACTGGTTCAATGTGCAAAATTTTTGATGGAAACTAGAACCATGATACTTTTCCAGACAAACACGTGGGCGATAATGACGTTTCAGTGACGTCGGAGGCAATCAACCCTCTGTGGCCCACTAAATTTAACGGGAAAATTTTGAAAGTGTGAAAGGGACTTCAGGTCCACATTGGCGCAGTGGTCAGTCCACGCTCCTTTCAGCAAATAGAAAGAGGTTCACAATCCCCGCGGGTCAAGCCCGGATTCTCGCTCGTGGGAAAAGTGACGGACGTTGCCGTTGGCCAGTATGTTTTCTCGGGGTGCTCCGTTTAAGCCTGTCCATCGTGTCTCATCGCTGATCCATCGCCACCTTATTTCATCACAATCGGCACTGAAAACGTCAGCTGCTGAGAAACGCTCAAATATTTCGACGTCTCACATTTATTCAACGAACGTGTTGATGCATGCTCAATGTGAAGCTGACAAAGAGGCAAGGAATTTACTTTAATTACTTAGCCTCGTATTAAAGGAATAATGTTTTAAGTTGCGAACTTTAAAATGACATATTTTAGTACCTGTTTTTTTAAACAGTAGTTGAGAACTTGCGAACAATGAACATAATCATAATACTAATAAATTAACAGTTTCATTTAATCCACTAATTAATACTAGCCAGCTCGTCATTGGCTATGAAAGATTTTAGACATAGCGGAAGGATACAAAGTAGATCCTGAGACATGCCTTTAAGGGTACTTGTTTAGTCGCAAATAGCTTAGAGGAAAGATCACCAGTTCAGTGGCCAGCAGTTACATACCCACTAGAAGAACGGTTATTTGATCTCTGGCTGCAGCGGTTTGCTGAAAACTTAATTTTACTTTCAAGAATGTTTTCAGAACCACACAGCAAATTAACATAAGGAAGAGAGATACAATTTATTAGGTGTTAAAATTTTTCACCAATAAAATTTATTCTACATTTATTATTAAAATTT
Source organism: Clitarchus hookeri (assembly GCA_002778355.1). NCBI lineage: Eukaryota > Metazoa > Arthropoda > Insecta > Phasmatodea > Phasmatidae > Clitarchus > Clitarchus hookeri. The sequence continues at coordinate 19,673 of NQII01005258.1, read as the reverse complement.
GTTTATCGAAAAGGCGTAGTATACCACTCAGATTATTGAATAACTGTTGTGTCACTTTTATGGTTGATCGTGTGGAAAAAATGGTAAATAATTATTGATTGACATTTGGTAATGACATAAAAAGCGGTAGTAACAAAAGAAGTGAAAATGCAGCAGTCTATAAATTATAATTAAGTCATGTTCTATGTCATAACATAGTCACATTTCCAAAAATTATTCTCAAACGTAAGTAATAGCAAAAGAACATATAAAAACCAAATGTTATCAAATTTCCTCCTTTCGGCACGGAATGGATATCGGGTAAAGTGTCTATAAGATCTTAGAAGGATAAGTTTCGACACTAGTGTAAAAAGTTAACCCCCTCACCCCGCGATTAGTTGGTCAAATAATCGTAGTGCTGTGGACGCAAGAACGCAAATGCCTGTGTGGCATGTAAAACCCAAATATAAGCGGTGTGGAAAAACACGAAAAACATAAATTTAGCATTTTATTATGTTGAACCCACAATTCTCCACACTTCGTGAAAATTTTTACATTAGTATTAAATTAGGAATAATGTAATTTGAATGGAATAATGTGCACACGGCATATTTACTTTTGTCACAAAATAATTTTAGCGTTATATAGCTTTATAAAGCTGCCCGCGCATACTATCGAAATAAAATATTGTCACGTATTTATTAATAAATTTGTAATTTTTTATGGTTATTAATGCACTTAATTTATAAAAGTATTTGTTATTCTTTGACATTAATAAAGCAACAAAATTCATGGAATGATAAGAAGTATGACTGATAAGACTCAATCAGAAGGCTGTAATGAGAACTAGTCGATAAGGGTGTGAGTTGTTTATAATGGGGAAACATGCCAGCGTACAAAAATTGTCCTCCTGTGATGGTGGACGTAGATGAGTCTGCAGAATTTAGTTTAAATTATTTGTTTTAGTTTAGTGTGGATACCGCACCCCATTTTCTTGTTCAAACTAAAGTCAAAAAGAGAGGGCTTTTACAAGAAACAATGTGAAAGAGCTGGCGCAAGGATTACAAACTTTATTTGCTTTTGGGGTGACACGGTTTGGGTTACCGGTCCGGCTATCGTAGCTTTCCGGAAACAGAACAAGCGTATGTCGGGGTGATTTTTTATAAAGACCTGAACTACTTGTTACGTCAATAACAGCCACCGTTGTGACAATTTCTTTGTGTCCAGAAGGGCAACTCTGAGAAGAGCGAATATTTTGGAAATACAGAGACTAACAGCATTGTCGTTCTAGGAAATACGCTTAAAAGTTACTTGTAGCTGCGACCATGTATCGAATTCAATCAACTCGTTCAGAATCCAAAATAGAGTATCATATTCTAGGCCGCCGCGTTCACTAAAAGTTTTGATCAATAATCACGACACCTTTTTATCACTTCAGCAACCTTGTTGACCAAATTTTTTCATGGAACTGTAACCACCACTTGAAAAATTCGTATTTAATTCAATAACAGGGATAAATTCCGATTTTTTTTACAAAGATAACGCAGTTAATGTATCGAACTGTGAAGGTTTATGATCCAATAACAAGCCGATGAAATGAGAAGGAATACTTAAATACAGGTGAGTCAAGAGAAAACTGGCTCGTCTATAAATGACCAACTAGCTAATGGATGCAGTAGATTTTTATAATTGATTGTGGAAATTAACTTGAAGTGAGTATTTCTGCTAAATCTCAAATTATATCGGTATCATACAATAATTCTGTATATTCCTATCTTTCAATGTAGTTGATAAAACGACACAGTAAACCAGGTCGTGATAAATATATCAGTTATACATATATCTCTCTAAGTACAATAATATTTTTAATATTATTTTTTTGATTGAATGTATTTCAAACACTTTTAGAGACTACATTTAAAGCTGATTTCTCCAAAAGTGAGCAGATACTATAAAAATTTCCTCTTCCCGAGAATGTAATGGAGGTCTATTGAGATTAAACTGCTGGCCACATATCTTGGAAATATTTGTACAATATGATAATAAAAATAAAATTCCCTTAACTGATAGAGTTCTTGTTCAGAGTCAGGAAGTTTGTAAGGTTGTAATTTTTGGTCTGAGAACACTTCTCCCGTTTTGCTTAGCAAATCGCTTATCATTTTGTTCAGTGCAGAAGTCTGATCTGTGGCGGTGTCGTCACGAATTAGGTTGCGGCTTTGTTCTTTATGGTTAGGATGGTCTCCGCTTCTTGCGTTTGTTTTAGCGGCAGTGATAGCTTTAATACGGCTACCCGAGTTACTGTTAGCACTAAGTTTTACAGAAGAATCACCATGACTTCCGGCGTTTGATATATTGGGGCTTTTTGTGGTGGTAGAAGGAGTGGTGGTAGGAGTTGTTGTGGTAGGAGTTGTTGTTGTCGGAGTTGTTGTTGTCGGAGTTGTTGTGGTAGGAGTTGTTGTGGTAGGAGTTGTTGTGGTGGGAGTTGTTGTGGTAGGAGTTGTTGTGGTAGGAGTTGTTGTGGTGGGAGTTGTTGTGGTAGGGGTTGTTGTGGTAGGAGTTCTTGTGGTTGAAGTTGTTGTGGTAGGGGTTGTCATGGTGGGAGTGGTTGTTGTTGGAGTTGTTGTGGAAGGAGTGGTTGTGGTAGGAGTTTTTGTTGTGGGAGTTGTTGTGGTAGGGGTTGTTGTGGTGGGAGTTGTTGTGGTAGGAGTTGTTGTGATATGAGTTGTTGTGGTAGGATTTGTTGTGGTAGGAATTGCTGTGATATAAGTGGTTGTGGTTGGAGTGTTTGTGCTGTAAGTTGTGGTTGTAGTTGTTGTAGTAATGGCGCAAGCCTGTGTTAACACAGTCCAGTCGGTGAATGATGAAAGTGTTTTCCCTATGACATTTTCAATGAGATTGGATAAGGAAGTAAGTGACCCGGAGCTCAGCATTCGCCCAAGAGCAGTGGTCATATCTTCCTTCTTGGCGTTCTCCAGGCTGTCGCCAGTTACTTCGAGCAACATGTTCCTGTAACAAGAAGCGATGGTGAATTTCAGCGTCTCAATCGACGAACGTTTTTGCAGAACAAGTCGTACCATCGCTGTAAGAAAATATTTGTTAGTGGTTACAAAAACTATATTAAATGACGGCGTAGCGGCTACAGCGCTGGCCTATCACCGACTCTAAGCGGGTTCGATTCCCGGCGGAGTCGCTCTCGGATTTTGCACGTGGGATTCGTGTCGAACGATATCACTGGTCAGCTGGCTTTCTCGGAATCTCACTTTTCCCTCCAGATTTACATTCCGGCGTAGCTGCACATTCTCCTCTCTTCACCTTCATCGGCTCTCGAGATCCCGTTGTTAACAGCCACCCAAACATCTTCATTTTTATTTAATATTTGATTGATACTTTCCTTGGCAAACTTTTGTTTCCGGCAACAAAAAAAAACATATTAATTTGCATCATAACATGTATGGGCTATTGATAATTACTGAAGCAATTTAGTTCTCACTATAATATTTATTTACTAAAAAATATCCCTGTTTGCTGCACTATAAATAGTTTTCAGCAATATAATTCTTGCCGTCCACAGTACACGTAAATGACTCATGAGAATGAACTTTCCGTGAGGTGAAGTGTTTAGCCCTCAGCTTGTGTAATATTTGTTAAATTTGCAGTATATGCTCGCTTAAGTCAAAGTACGCATCACCGAGCAGTGGTAACACACTGAAATTCATTCGAGAGGACGCGGGTTAGATTCCTGGTGCAGCCATACTGATTTGGGTGTTCAATGATCGTCCGAAATGTGATCGCTGGTTCCTCAATAAACGCCTTAGCTCACTTCCTTACTTGATTTCGCTATCGCCGTGACGTTGAACCATACCTACCTACTAACCCGCTAAATACTATTGAGAGTCCCACTATNCTATTGAGAGTCCCACTGATAAATACTGTTGCTAGCATCGTAACGTTTAAACTGCGACTAACGAACTCGTTATTGACAACCAAAAAAATTACTTTATTAGTGACAATAAAGATCCTTCTTGTGTTTGTCATAAAATACTAAGATAACGAAAAAAAAAATTGTATTTTTGCTTCAATATTTGATGTGATTTTAATACTGACTAAAGAATTTTGTGGCCACCAACATTAATTTTTGGTCACCACAGAACTTTTTTTTTTTCAGTACTCTGACAGTACTTACCTTTCAGTTTGTCGCTTATCGGTAACATATTTACGTCGTGGAAACAACATACAGTGTGTTAGTTGTCATCGCACAAGGTGCAGCAGTCACCTGCATATCATAATAGCTATCGTACACTTCGCTACGCCTGGCTAGCGATGCGCGCGTAATTGCGCCCCCGATTAGTGGGAATGACAATGATAATTACGCCACTGGTCACCTGATTAAAAAATTAGAGTTTTGCTTGTGATTTGGAGCACAGCAATTGTTGTGGAGCGATTGTAAGCGGTGTTCATATTTTCAGCGTTTCTTTTAAGAAAGGATGCGTGAACTAACAGCGTTGTTGACAGTCCCTCTGAACGGGCTACAACTCTAAAACGACTCCATTGAATTTCTTTTTTATGTATAGAGTGCTTAACAACCCATGCAGATTAACTGATAAGCTCTATACTCAAATATTTTATTAATTTAGCAATATCGTTGTTTCATTTGACACAAATAATTAGTAATTTACATGATGTGTTTCAAAGTTTGTAATTTTTCGCCGTCTTTATTTAATTCTTCTAGGACTTAAAGAGAAAAGTTCAGACATTTGTTTATGGTTATTTTTAATCCCTTAAAGGATGATGATATGCTGAAGGAAAATAAATATATTTAGTTAAACTGAATACTGACTCATTTTCTCACCGACAACCTGTTCTACGAACTGTTAATACATTTTTTAACAATTCATTAACATAATATAAATTTTTGTATCCCCAGTGAAAAAAAAAATGCTACATTTGGAAAATAAAGTATAAAAAGAAGTGGAATATGATTTAAAAAAATAATAATCTGGGAAACATAACAGGCATTTGGCTTTTTCCTCAACAGTAAATTCTAAAACGGCGATGTGTTACGAGATCTGATCAGACCTTAGCTGAGCGGCCTGCCTGATCACACCTTCACATGTTTATCCAGTACACGGGCCGTGATTGCTGAAATTACTTATGAAATTGCAAACCACTTAAATCCGCTTCACCGGCCAGTAAACGGGGACAACACAACCGATTCGATATAGGGCAGTGTAGCCCGTGGGCGGTATGTTTTGTCGTCGGGCCATAGGAACGAGAAGACCACTGAAGATGGTTATATCCGGGCATCGACTTCTGCCATCTTAATCAGCCTCCGGATTCGTGACCAATGTCAGGACTCTCCAATTAGACTTTACTCAGAATGTGGTTGGTGAAATATATATAATATATAATAATTAAATTTTTCTGTCTATTTGAATAGGTCCTCCCGTCTATATTAAATAATTTTTATAATAATATGATGCTGTATAATATTAATGTTAAATAAACCCCGTTTGTATAATGTTCATTACATAAATCTTATCAATATAATATTATTCCTATCGAGCCCCATTAAGATATAAAGATAAACCATAAATCATATAACTGAAGGATGCATGTAAAATTTATTTCACAATTCAAAGTTGTTTGTTACGCTTTTACACGGGTGTAAAAAGTGTGTGAAAATGTATTATGTCTGTCCTTTAGATACATGTTTCTTCCAGTCAGTTAGAAAATAGCTCATGACAAGATGCGTGCATAAATCAAAATAATATGTAAATAATCTAATAAGCATGTTGGGAGGTGATGATGTATTTATCGATTGGCGGTGTTGGATCTGTGAGAGTGGTCAGAATTCGGGAATACGCAAACGTAAATTTGAGGTGTTGTTTTTGATAAGTGTAAGACGTCAGAACTAAAATCCTCTACAATTTATAGACGCTTCCCGTGTCACAGCAGTGTCCTACCAGGAAGAACCTATTCGGGGTTTGCATATGAAGTCAGCAGCCTTCCCACCCCATACCACAATGTTAAATATATGTTTTTTCTTTCATTCCGTGATTTAAATAGAATGAATTTAATAACTCAAAAACGTACATGTCATACCCAAACCAAAGAATTGCAGCTAAACCACTTGCACCGATTTCTTGTACTCAAGAACAGCTCCTCCTTCCAATTTTCCGAAAAAAAAAAATGCATTTAGTGTAGGCGTATTGTAAAGAATTGCGTAAATGTTTATTGAAATACGGACGATAAACGAACGAAACATTTTTATATTTTCGTTCTATTAATTTCTGTGAACATTGAGAACAACACACTGAAATGTTCAAACAGACAGCTGTCAACAAAGGCGCTTCCTGACGCGAAAGTATTTTAAAAATTAGCTTTGTGCAGATTGTAGTACCTTTGCAGGTAATACAGATAAAAATAAAGGCGCACAAACACTCGCGGGAACGAACGTAAGGTTTATAAAAGAACAGAATGAATATAATGAATATCGGTTGATTTTTTCGGGAGTTGCACGCGTACGAAATAACTGACACAACTTTTTTATATTTATAGATAGATATATTAGCTGTGCTCGCGTCACCTCTCGCATGGAATACGAATTTACTGTTTAGGTTTTTTAAAAAAATAATATTTCCCCTCCCACCGTCGCCTCCACCTGCCGCCCCATTGATCTCCACGTCCACGTCCGGTAAACCTACTTGCGAAAGTAAATTTTTTGAGATATTTTCTCGCGATAAGTAGTATTGCCCAACGATACCTATCGATATATATATATCGATACTTATCGATATATAGTTTATATATATAGATAGATCTGTTGCTAGGTTGCGATTTTACATTGTTTCATTGCATTGTTTCCGTTGCATTGTTACCTAAGGCGCTTCCTGTCGCGAAAGCATGGTAAAAATTAGGATTTAGCCTATTCTAGTACCTTTGCAGGTATTATAGATAAAAAAAATAATGGTTTACGATCACTTCTGGGAGCAAAAGGAAGTTTTATGAAAAAACAGAAAGAAAATCGGTAATTTTTTTGGAAGTTACAAGCGTCCGAACAAACGTACCGAAGCTGTTAACATATATAGATAGATGAACGCCATTGCAAAACTATAATGTTGCACCAACAGAATATTTTACAAAAAAAATTTCAAACTCAGAAAATAAGCTTGTTTTAGCTGTTGTTAAATTATATGTTAATAGCACACATTGTATATTAATGATAATTTTCAACATATTTTTATAGATAAATATGTGTGAGTTTGTGTTATTTCTTAGTTTTGTTGTGTAAACATAGCTCTGTACTTGCGTACGTACGCAATATCGATTGTTTTCATATAATTAAACAATGAATGTTATTATCACTCAGTAAATACTTGAAGAAACAAACTACCGTTGAAATTGATGAAACTATATTACCGATTGAGGCTATTGTGTCCAACAGCACAATATCTGCAAATGTATGTAAGTAAATGAGTGCGCAACGATATATGACCTAAATATGTTTCATATGCGATCATACTTAAATTAAGAGACAGCGAACATGAAGCTGAAAGTGGTCCCAAAATTTAGTTGGACAATGGAGAATCGTAGACAGGGAAGTACTTAAAAGTCTTCATCTTGCCATTCTATACACTTCCGAACAGTTTTGTTACAACACACGTTGCAGTTCCTGCAATATTCTATCAGATAGTCAATACGCACGGGTGTACATCATATCTACGGATGGACAGATAATCGATTCGGACGAGAGTGCCTTTCAGAGGTATCGACAGACACAAGCAGTACCAAGAAAAAAATCCCGCCAGATAACAGCACTTTCACCTCCAGTTTGTGTACAGTACTTTAACTGTGTTTTCAGTGCTGTTTGATCTTGGAGGATCCTTGCCAGATATGCCAGCTTGAAACCTGCCCAAGGACCAGAAAATGTGACTCATCGGAAAAGGTCAACCTGTGCCAGGTAGAGAGGACTAATTCTGGCATTGTCATCCAAATTGAAGCCATTTTTTTTTTTTTGTGATGAATCGCAGTTATCAAGAATGAAGAAAGGAGTGGTCGCGTTACACACACGTCTGGTAGCTCCATGGATTGTTTGTCTGGTTTTGCTCTACTGTAGAGTGTCGGTGGGACTTTACACGCCTTCGCGGCAGACGTTCACCTGTCGCATCACTCTCACGTGTTGCTGGCGGTTTGCTAGAGCGTTTACTCGCAGTGCTGCCGTTTGTACGGCCACGATACTCTTGAACCCCAGAAGCAGGCGAACATTTCTCAGACTTCGCTCCTTTAGCCATGACAGCCCTGGATGATAAGAGCTTATATCTCACCTCACTTACGGACCTCATTTCGTTGGCTATGCGTTGCTGACGGCAAATTCAACGGTCGGGGACAATAGTGTGATTCGACCTTATTTTTATAAGGGCAATATCTACAGAGCTGTAGCAGGTAAACCCACTTACACTCTTGGCTTGTTCTGCGGGTTTGAGGAAGTTACTGTTAGTTATATAAAAAAAATGTAAAATAATTTAATTTATTTTATTACATAATAAGGCCTACATTGGTACAAGTGCAGTTCCAGGCAAACAACAATAGTGGTACTAAGTAGGTATATTTTACTAACGTGAACGGGGCTATTTTTAATCTTAATTTTACGATATACGTGAAGATTATTCACAAGCATGTAGATATAATTGTAAGGATATTTCTGCGGAGTGTATAAATCACGGTAATCAGTAAGCTCTGCAAGGATATTTGTCACGACTCGTAATCTGTTCGCTATTGTTGGTTATCTGTTTATATTCCTAAATCGATCAAATAAGAGTTTGAACTGTGATAACGTTTATCTGTTTACACGAGCAAGATGAGGAAGTACATGTTGCGTAATTCCATATACAGTCTGTTAACGGTATCTTCACACTCTTTGACTCAAACCTTTGAAAAATCACTCCATGTATGTGGTTCTCGGTTTTTTCTTAACTCGTCACGTGCTACAAGCGTTTTATACTTCTGTAAAAAGAAAAAATAATTAATTCTTGTTAAAACGAATTTAAACTTATATTTTATATGTAAAAAAAATGATTTATTTTAAATGAATATGTATGAAACAGAGAGAAAGCAGGTGTTTGTATTGCCATGTAAAATTTTTATCAAAAGTGAGTGCAAAAGATAAGTGAATTTCAACAGAGATAAAAAAGCAGACAAAATTTAACAGAACAGTTCTGCAATTGTATTTTATGGTAGCGACAACTAAACTTTAGTACCAGCAACAGAATATTCTGTAATACTTTGCAATCCTAATTGTTTGCAGAACAATCTAAAAAATGTTAAATGTTATTCTGTTGTGAGAACCACCTTTTCTGTAGCAGGTAGTTGTGAACACAATGTTGCAGTATTGTTACGGTAATAGAACAAGATATTGTAGATCCAGCAGTGTTGTTTTGTAACTGCAACATAACGTTCTGTGGAAATTTCCCCTTTTATTTCAAAAGTTTACAGAAACAGTATGGTAGCTACAACAGTGCCGCGGACTGTTGGAGGTAACCTCCGATTCTGTCAGGATTAGAGAACTAGTATGGTAGAGTTAACAAACAAGTATGGTTATTACGAAAGTGTCTCGGACGGTTAAATGTACCCTCTAGGTCGTTCAAAAATGACAGAACCAGTAGAATTGTCAACACAGAAAATAAATAGGAAAATGTTGCTATTGTGTAGTCTTATTTATTTAGTGGAAGCTGTTGGCAATATTTAAGGGTACTGTGCACCTTTTAAAGTGTTGACCGACAGCGCCATGTTAGGAGTTAAACGTAATAATAGCAACAAGGCTTCCGGTATACCCTACTTGTTTTTAAAAAGAACGTATATCACTTACCCAAACAGGACATAAAAATAAAATAACTAACGCCATATTTTCATTGGTCCTATAAATTATCTGATGTGCAATAAAAACGTGTTTACACCAACGTTACGCGTAAACAATTGTTATATAAAATTACACCCAATGTTTTATAATATAAATACATATTTATTATAAAGGAAAAATTTATTAATATATTAACTTAACCAGCTAACTCATCTGTGAATTCGTCGCGTAGAGAATCGTCTGCAGATACGTCACATGACATGCTTTAAAAAATTAAACAATTTACAACAAACGTATTTAAAAAGCTGAACATCATAACTTGATATAATAGCCGAACGGTCTAAGGCCACCGTTTATCAACACAAGGTGTGGCAGCTCGAGGCTGCCTGCTTCCTAAGGGAATTTAAGTTCTGGAAAATATGTACAGATAGCAGCCCATCCTATCAGCCAGCGAGGGAATTACAATAGATCACACAACTTGGCTAGGGCTACCATGCTGCTTAGTAAAGGCAATATATAATTAGCACTACCATATGTTACTGCTGGGTGCACAATCAGCTCTGGAGCGGCATCGGAGCAGTATTGTAGGGAATACCAAACTGGACTGTAGTCAGTTCCCTACTCGTCTGTAATCGCAACATTCTATACTGTAGAAAGTAAGGTCGTCATTGAATTGGGACCCAGTGACATTTTACAATATGTTACGTTGGCGTTGCCATATACATTGAACCATATTAGTAGGGTAGCCACAACTAGACAGGCTGTTGTCCGTATTTTAACAATCTTTGAGGGAAATGACTACAGAATTATGGTTCCCACAACAATGTGTTTCTTTCAGTGTCCCTTTGGTGTGATGCTCATGGCTGTTAGTTTGTATGATGCGCAGAAGTACCATGAAAGAAAACTTCAGCAGGGCTTCAGAAAAGTTGGAAGTAACCGTGAATGGAATCTTGCCTACCTGAAGTTCGTGCAGTACTAAAACTGGTACAAGTGTAGGAATTACATTGAATCCCAACATTGGATTTCACTTCATCAATAAAACGTAAGAATGCAGGGTAGCAAACGGTTATGTTATATATGCGAGAACATATTACAGTTTTGTTAAAATAATGTGTGACACAATTTTTTTTCGATTGAAAATAGTTACTTTCCATACATTTTCATAATCCCGTACAAATCACAGTGTTTCCTCATTCCGGGGCACGAAAGTAATAAAAATTCATTCACCACAATAAATGAAAATTATTTTTTTTATATGTGAGATGCTTTAATAAATCACATCCCATCATATTTCTTCCCTTTTGACTACAATGAAATGCTTGCATTTATTTCATTTCTGTCTGTCGCTCGATTATTGTCGAGAAAATTTGGCAAGCGTTAAGAAGTGTGCTGTGATCGATCATTCTCGATTTTGTCAACCTATTGCTTTGTAGTTGCTTAGCTAGAAGACTTTAATGATCATGGAGAACTTTTGTTAGTCAGTGTTGCGAGATGGCGGGAAATTTCCCTTTTCGCGGGAAATTTTAATAACTGGTGGGGTGAACGGAAGAAACGAGAAAAAAAAAAAATTTCAAACTTAAAATATTTGTTTAAATTAACACACCGATTTTCATAATTCTTTAAATTAAATTTTTTATCGATTCCCCGGCACAATTGCAAGAACGATATTTTCTATACGCACTCTTTTCTCTCGAACATTTCCCGTCTTCTTGTCATTATTCTACATTTGCTCGCTACATAAGCTNCTTGTCATTATTCTGCATTTGCTCGCTACATAAGCTTTATATTGTGGTTTGGGCGTAAATAAGAGTAAATCAGCATAGAAAAGTAACAGTAAACCACGTTTGTCCTGCACTTGTTTTCATAATTGTAGGAGAACGGAAATTTTGGAAGTGAAACGAGGATTTTGGCCCAGCCTTGCGAAAATTAGTATTCGGATGATCTGTTAACACATTTGCAGTTTGTGGAAACATTTATCGGTTCTTACTCGATGAGACTTTTATGCGATCANGTGGTTTGGGCGTAAATAAGAGTAAATCAGCATAGAAAAGTAACAGTAAACCACGTTTGTCCTGCACTTGTTTTCATAATTGTAGGAGAACGGAAATTTTGGAAGTGAAACGAGGATTTTGGCCCAGCCTTGCGAAAATTAGTATTCNAAATCAGCATAGAAAAGTAACAGTAAACCACGTTTGTCCTGCACTTGTTTTCACAATTGTATGAGAATGGAAATGTTGGAAGTGAAACGAGGATTTTGGCCCAGCCTTGCGGAAATTAGTATTTGGATGATCTGTTAACACATTTGCAGTTTGTGGAAACATTTATCGGTTCTTACTCGATGAGACTTTTATGCGATCAGTGTGTTAAAAATGACAGCAACACTTCGTTGTTCCGGGAGAAATAAGGGCGTGAAATAAAGCGTGTGATAATGAGCACACAAACGGCGGTCCTTGATCGTATTCTGTGTTTGCACTACAATAGTTTATGTTAAACTCGTGGGCTATTTTAAGATTCGCATAAATTTGCCTTGGGGACATATTTGCGACTTTTATAGAGCTTAGTTAGTTTTATAAGTCAACGATTTCCGTTTTTTAAGAAACGATTTGTTTTGTATGCAGAGGTAACCTAATGAAAATGTCTATCCTACTGTTAGAAATACTGAAACTGCCAAATTTCTAAAGATTATATATTTTTTAATGTTTTTATTCAAAGTTATTGGAGGCAAAGTTTTTTTTCCCCTACAGGTGTATTTTTCTTTCTTGCGTAAACATTAAAACGTTTCAGAACATCCGGGAAAAAATTTTCCATTCAAGTAACCATAAAAAATAATAATATTTACCCATCATGAAAATATCAACTACAACTTTGCTCTTTTCCTCGGCCGATATTATCTTGCAGAGTGAATAATACTACTAATAATATAAAGATAATTTTTTTTTAGTTTTCCATCGTCCCATGTTTTGCGTGCTTGCATTCTTGATAGTCTACACTCCCCTTAGTGATGTTGTTAAATCAAGTGCTCATAACTTCGGTGGTTGCCAGTTTAATTGCCGCTTCCGACTTACGTACTAAATATTTGTTTTTGTTTATTTTTCACCTCTGGCATTCGAAATAATGCGCCGAAGACTTTATGAGTTCCGTATAACTTTCCAGAAGCACGTCATCACAGTAAATATTGTACTATGCTTTTACAAAGAAATACTTTAAAAACTGACCCCCAAATTTTTTTCTCATGGAGAACTTCTGGCAACCTTGTGGTTTTGAAAATATATATTAAAACGCTTCGAATCAAAACCTTTATATAAAACATAAACATATTTTGTGAAGAATACTGGCGCATTTATTTAAACTGTGTTAAGACAGACAACACTCTTCCGGAGATTGTAACAAATGCGATCTTTTCAGACCAGCTGCGATCAATAAACGTTCACTAGTTCGAACGTGATGAAAATTCTTAGGTGTGGAAGCTGCTATGCTATTTGGTTAATCTCTGAAGAAACATGGTATTTTTTTATCGCTCAAACAATTCTTCTAACTGAATAAACTTCGCATGTTTACAAAACATTATAACTTACATATGACGGACATTCATGAGTCCGTAATAATACACCTATCAATTTCAGGCGACAACACGATCTAGAAACATGTCGCATTTACTTTATGGTTGCTTGATGGTAAATACCAAACCAAAGCTGTTAGCTAAATAACTAGCTATCGTCAACACTGCCTAGCTTCACACAAGTTTTTTTATTGGCTCTGAAAAAGAAGGAAAGTATTTTAGATTCCATGTTCACATACCGTACATTTCATCAATATGAAACATTCCCGAAATTTCTGATGCTTGTAGTAAAAGGCGTGTTACTTGTACTATTTATTGTAAGTCTGTAAACGCTGTACGTTCACAAACCGACTAAGAGTGAACGGTTTTGGGTTCTTCCCTTCATCTCTTCGGATAGCTTCGTAGAGTTCAAGGAATGGATTCTAACTTTGCTGCCAGACACTTTTATGTGTTATTCTATTTGTTTTGTGAAACGACAGTTACTTAAATTAAGGTTTATACTTTTAAAAAAGCCTGAGCTAGCGATGTGAATCCGAAAGTTAATATGACTGCACTACAACACTAATAATATAAGATATTTTAAGTTTATATAATTCACTTCGAATTTGACGCTAATGTTTCGTAGGGGTCATGAGGCAAGATGAATGCATATGTCGCAATAATTCTTTTTCAAAATAAACGACACAGCTTGGAGATTGTGATGTGTGGATGACATATTTGTGGACTTCAGAACCGGCAAAACAATTACTACCAAACACTACGTGCTACAGTTCAGTTAATATTTCTGAATGAAAATTAAAAACACTTTAAAAATCATGCCGTCACTGCGGATTATGGTAAATAGATATATTAACAACTGACATACAAGCAATTAAACTTTCGTGCGAACGCACGTGTATTTGACTAGTTTTCACGAAATTACAAAACTCGTTTCCATACTCAGTTTCATACGTAATAACAGTACGTTATTAACTTTGTATCTTTCACGGAAACTATACCATTATAGCTAATTGTCACATACATAGTTTTTGCTTTCTTGTCTGAACATAAAAATAAGAGTGGATGAAACATCATAAAAATCATTCCCTCAACATGTCCTATACTGAATATTAAAATGACATTAAATAATTTACTCAACTAGTTGTATGAAAATGTTAATTAAAATTTCATAAATTACTTTAAAAATGGTGTAACTTACGGTTTATATCCTCTTTACTAAGTACAGAGGAAAATATCATTTTAAAACTCCCTTTTCACACGTGTCCCAAAAAAAAAATCATTCCCTCACATTTTATTGACAGTTTAATTGTACTTTTAAATTCCATTATACTTTCCGCGCTCATGGATTTTTAATAGTTGGCAAAACTGTCAACGTAACAGTATCATGATTGTAGCCTTACGGGAAAAGATTTGACTATNGATTTGATTACGCGAAATAATTTTCGTTTATTTACTTAAGTGTAACATTTTCACCCATCATTCCCTCACTATATAATTAAAGAAGGGAATTATTTTATTTTGTTATAATATTATTTTTGTCTTACATGTTTTAGGAGGTCAAATATTTGCCTCCAATTGCAACGCAAAGTGAGGTTATTCACAACATTTTGTTGGTAATGTTGGATTTCAGCATTCCCTCACCGTAATTCCCTCAATTAAATTGTAAATGATGGAATGGTAATTTATGAGGGAATTATTAATCATTCTTATACTAGCT